>JASDQU010032773.1:8863-21971 GCA_032191745.1 Picea mariana | reverse complement strand
TTACAAGCATATTTTATCCTCCTCAAGCTTGCGTAAAAATAAAGAGGTACTCGACAGAAATGGTGGGGGAAAAATTTGGGAAAGAATTGTGTCTAAACTTGTATTCTATGGAAGAGTCACTTTTGAACATGACACCCTTTCACTCTCTTTGTGTCTAGGTTGGAAAATCCACTTGTCTCTTGATCATACTCCTTTAAGATTACAAATTGGTCTGTAATCCCTATTGTCGAGTCATTTCTTCCAAGACAGTTGTCATGTTGTCAATATGTTCAAAGTGAAGTTCAACCTGGAAAGTCTTTTGTTGCGTCGGCCATTTCTGTAGTCTTTAAGCCTTCTATTGCATCGTCCATCCCTGAGTCAGTCCTGAATCACTTGTTACTCTGATCTACATCAAATCTTGTTACTTGTTTCGTGTCATTGATGTGGGATATATTAAGGCCCTCCTGTGATGAGTCTTTTCCTGTCGACATCAACTCATTATCCAGGAATCAGACTTAGAAACTAATTGTTAACTTGGAACTTTCATGCCTCAATGGCAGGTTTCCTCGATTTCGACAGTGGGTTTTCATTATTGACCCCTGATCGGAAGATTCTGCTGAGTGTTTGACTTCAGCTCATTAATTCACATTTGTTGGATTGTACTAGTGTACCTTGGGAGTCATTGACATTAATGGTGATTTCCCTCGCACTTGTTAATGGTATACACTAATGACTGGTAATCAAGTGGTTTCTACCATGTTCGACTTCAGCACCTGTAATCACGTGGTTAGATTCGTACTATCGAGTGGTGGAGATGAAGACCCTGAATCTTTTCTAACAGATTCAGGTTGCGTTGGAGTATATTTAGTTTATACTGTTGCATAGATCCACATTGTATGTCTAGTGGCTATGTTCAAATTTGAGTCTTTAACACATAGATCCACAGTGTATTTTTGGTGGCTATGTTCATATTTGATTCATAATGACATGGATCCACAGTGTATGTTTGGTGGCCATGACTTGTATTACTTGACATGGATCTTCGCATGTCAGCATTTATGCTTTGAGTCATTTGTATTCTGAGTATGGGAATTCCTACCTCAGTGATGATATATTATTGTACTGTATTTCCTTGTTTGTTGGTAGGTTTCCGACCGACTGTTCCTTGTTCCCTACACACACTCGACCAAGTATTTCAGCTATTACTCTGTTCTAACTTCATACTTTGGGGGGATCTCTGTTACACATTATTTTCATCATCCCTATGACCGTTAATGATGTAAGCCTATCTTTTGCCTTTAGAGGGGTCAGTGGCCCAAGTTCCTAAAGAAAGAAGGGAGAAGAACTTTTCCTAAGAAAAGAAGTTGCATTTTCCTTTGTAAAAACCCTATTAAAGAGGATGTTCACAGGTTGCTATATAGGCAGGGTGCAAGAATGCCTAATTCTTGCAGGTTGCACCATAGCTGGGTTGCGAGAGGTTCGCAGGTTTCTCTATAGGAAGGGTGCGAGAATGCTTACACGTGGGAAAAACGAGCGTTTTCTTGAATCTTCTAGAAGGAGAAACTTCCATGGTGAGGTGGCATCCAAATGGTTTGGATCTTACTCACTTTCATGATTTAGTGGGATCATCCTAACCTCCTCACCTTATCCTCTTCAGCTTATAAAAGGAGAGGAGTTCTCATGGAGAAGGGATAAGTTGGATTTGGCTTGGAATTATTATCTTGGTTGAAGTGTCTTTGAGTTTTTCCTTTGTCAAGATAGATTGTGAATATTATCAGATCTGTGCTCTCATAATTCTTGGAATGGAAGTGTGTGGGGAATGAAGGACAGTTGGAAGGGACCTTACAACATCAAGGCCATGGTTGTAATCTCTCTTTCACATTTAATATGATATAGTAGTATGATTCTTTCCTATAAATCTTGTCGTGTTTTATTGTATGATTCCTTGATCACATACATAGGTTTATATTGAGTTTATGCTANGTTGCATTCTTTTGCAGGATCATCATTGTATGAGCATTGGAATGGAGCTAGGATGGCGATGGCAAGAGGAAGTGGCGTTTAAATGGTGTGTCGCCCATCCCTCTTTAGTTAGTAAATTCAATATTTAAAACTTAAGGAAAGCGTCATGTTCTGGTGTGTTTTGTTCTATATCTAGGTGGATCTAGGGATATTAGTTAGTGTCTACACCTACCGATTTGTCCGATAACAAAATTGGTGACTCCACTGAAGAAACAAATCGGTAGGTGTGGACACTTACAGATCTCCCTAGATCCACCTGGATCTAGAACAAAATAGGACATGACATGACTCTTTCCCCAAGTTGTAATCATTGAATCTACTAATAGGAAGGAATAAGTGACATACCTTTATATCGCTTCCTTATGTCTCTGTTGTTCCTGCTTCGCTCCGGTGCTCTCGTGAAGTCAAATCCAGGACAACACAAACCAACCAAAGTGAAGATAGCAAAGTATATTCAATGTCAACTTACGCATGAGATACAACAAACGTTATTCTTCGACAGAAGTGTTTGGGAGGAGTTCGACGGCTGGTTTTAGAAGCCCAGAAGAAATGCGTCAAAGACCAATATGACAAACATGTCAAGCCTTGTGTTTTCTCCGAAGGTGATCTGGTTGTCCTTTATGAACAACATCAAGATATGCTAGGAGCAAGAAGATTCGAAGCTATGTGGTGAGGTCCTTATATCGTTAGACGAGTTTTGGAGAAATGAGCTTATGAGTTAGTGGACTACGATGATATCCCTTCGAGTGAACCCAAAAATGGGTTGTACTTAAAGAAGTACTATGCCTAAGATCGCTTGTGCATGAGTACAAGAATTTTATTGTATCATACTTCTTGTGTGTTACTGTAGTATGGTTTTTTGTTATCTGGTCTCTGCCCTCGATTACTTATGTTACGTTGTGTTTGGTTCCCATATGTCGGAGTCTTCGCTACCCCACATTGGCTTCGCTAATGACGCTAGTCGTAGTACTCAGAACCTTGCTTCTGCTCCTTGGGCAATTTACGCCCCTACAAATGAACTTATCACTCTACGAGGTGTGTGTCTCGGCTGTGCGACCAACAATATTGCAGAGTATAGCACCATCATCAAATTGTTGATTGATTCTATTTCACTTGGTATCCGCCACTTGGTTGTACGACTCGATTCACAGCTAGTAGTACTACAGCTAAGTAATGTCTATGTTATTTGAAGTCCTACTTTATTACGAGTATATTTACGAATTCGCCTCTTGGAACGTTATTTTGATTATATTGAGTATCAGCACATTCCTAGATGTCTAAATACATTGACTGATGCATTAGCTAACTATGTATTAGATAGACATTTGGGCCATTTATAAACCAATCACATCACATGTATCACACAACACAAGATAAGCCGATAGAAGCCGTATATATGTATATAAGGATCAAAAGTTTTTACAAAAATTTTCTGTCCAAGGACCAAAATCTCAAAATGTGAAGCTCATAGCTTCTACAAAATAGTGTCATGGGTGACGCTCATGATAACACACAACTGCCTGGGCAACCCTACGAAGCAGTCGACTAATAGACTCTGACACGCCCATAGTGTGGCACTGATAACGCCTAGGGATCTCCCCAATAGCCATATCTAGGATGTCAGTAGTCAACCCCTCCAAGTTTTTCTCCACTGCCTCATAGTCATTGACATCCCATCGCACCACTGGAGCCGCCTCTCCTCGCCACTGAATAGGAGACGTTCCTGGAGGTTGATATGGCCCCACATCTGTGTCATCAAAAAGAGATTTTTTTATTAGTTCTTGGACAAACATAAAAACATTTTATATTATAAAAATTACAAAAACATTTAAAAGAACAAAATGTGTACTTCTTACCTAGGTCACCCCACTGAACATCCTCAGGTAGGGCCAAATATGGATCCCCTCGGAAGTCCAAACCAGCGTATGCATAGTCATCAATAATCAGCATCTGTGGCCGCAACCAGTCAAAAAATGAATCATTGTACTTNAATGGGACCCTCTCGAGGAAGAAGGACACCAATAGTGATCCGTACCCAAACTGATTCAAGTCGCCCCTCCTACACTTCGTTAATTGCCTCTTCATACTGCGGAGAACTGCATCTGATCAATTGAAGACTCGTGGCTCTGTGCACTCTATGGCGTATTGGAAGTAGCTCTGGAGATCCATGTGTGGAGCTGCTCTCCCGACCATGCATGCTATACTGAACAAGATGGTTCACAGTGTTAAGTTTTGGAACCCCCAAATAGCAACCTTGCCCTTGCTTCTTTCTGCCTTAGGAACACAGTACTGGTGACAATACTCACTCATAGGGAGTCCACCGCCTCGAATACCAGTCAAGATAGCATGGTACCCACACTGTGATAACCCTATTATAAAGTAGATATCCTCGATATCTAGGGTCAATGTGTGGACTCCCACGTGAAACAACTATTGGTCCACGTCCCACATATGAACCAGGTACTCCAACAATCTGAGTTGGGCCCTCATTCTCGGAATCCTAAAGAATTTCAAGAGCCCACAGTCTCGGAGGGAAGCAATGGTACCCGGGTCATTCCCGGCAATGGAATCCTCCTCCTCATGTTCTCTTTCTCTCCACTCCATCATCGTGATGATCAAATACCTGCACAAGAACCATAGGAGAAGGGTCAACAACTTTTTTCAAAACTTGGCACATTTTTTATTGAGCAAAAATCAAATTAAAATTTCATTTTTCGGCCCCCGTTGGTTCCCCTTTAGCACAATGCAAGATTCTCGTAGGTGCCCTTAAGGCCGCCTGCGAGAATCCTAGATTCTCGCAGGTCCTGCATGGCTAGCCTGCGAGAATGCTCGAGTGCAAATTATGGCCCTAAAATGAACCTAAAACCCTGAAAATTGTCAATGAAAACTAAAAATAAATCATGGAAAAGGTAGAAGATCAAGAGCTTACCTCGTTGGCGGAGACGGTTTGCCAAATGGTTGCTTGTGCCTCCCGCGATCGTGCAATGAAATTTGGGGGAAAATGAGGTGTATTGGGCAAAGTTTTTGGCAAAATCACAATGAAAATGGTAAAAGCCCTTTTTACCCATATTTATTCACTTTTTACCATTTTTTGTTGATTTTTATATTGTTTTGTCTATGAAACCTAATGCCTAATAGCCATATGAGTGTGACTTTTTGCAGGTATAGAAACTTTGAAGTCCACGCAAAGGAGTACGGATGTTTTTCTTTTTGTCGCATGTACAACTGCTTTTTATGGTTTTTAGAAAAAACTTGAGCTTAGTCTTCGTTCGTTCTCGTGCTCGAAAATACATGAGAACATAACCGAGTATACTTTTCTCATCTTTTCATACTCATCATGGTAACACGAAAACGACGAACGTGAAGGAGTATTCTTTAAGCTCTTTTCACGCTCCATTAAAACAAAAAGATAGCCGAGCGACCTTGTTCTGTTCATGCTCGTAAAAGTATCTGAACAAAACGTTCGATGGGCAATATTTTATCACTTTTTTTGTCCTATCGAACTATTTTACGAAAAAGGAACTGATAGAGTTCTCTTTAAGTTTTTTTCAGACTCTCAAAACATGAAAAACCCCCAAGTTTTCTATCTTTGGACTCATTAAACAAACATCGAAAGACCCGTAATGGGACCGAGCCACTCCTTCCTAGGGTTCATTAAACATACTCCGAGGGACTCATCCAAAGGATGATCTTACATCAACAAGCATATGTTATCCTCCTCAAGCTTGTGTAAAAATAAAGAGGTACTCGCCAGAAATGGTGGGGAAATCTTTTTGAAAGGGATGTGTTTTCGTATTCATATTGATGGCAGTAAGCGTCACTCTTGAACATGACACCCCCTATTCATCATTTGAAGCTGGTTTGGGAAATCCATTTGTATCTGATTCGACTTTCTACAAGGTCATATCCTGGGTCGTCTCTGAGTCAGTGCTGCCAAGTCCTTGGTCGTGTCATTCATATGTTCAAGAGAAGTCCATCCAAACCCTCTATTGATTTGGCCATCTGCAGTTGTCCATTCTTACTATGTTGGCCTTCCCTGTGTCCTTTTCAACCTATATTCATACTTTGTTTCATCCTCAAAATCTGTTACTTATTTAATGTCATTGATGGGGGATACATCAGGGCCCTCCTATGACGATTCTTGTTCCGTCGACTTCAACTCATTATCCAGAAACAAGACTTAGAAATTATCTGGTATCTTGGAACTTGCATGCCTCAATGGAAGGTTTCCTCACTTTCGACTGTGGGTTTTCATTATTGACCCCTGATCGGGAGGTTCCATCGAATGTTCGACCTCAACTCATTTATTCACATTCGTTGGATTGTACTAGTGTACCTTGGGATTCATTGACATTAATGGTAATTTCCCTCGCACTTGTTAATGATATACACTAATGACTGGTAATCAAGTGGTTTCTACCATGTTCGACTTCAGCACCTGTAATCGCGTGGTTAGATTCGTACTTTCAGGTGACGAGATTGAAGACCCTGGGTCTCATCTTTTTTATCTAGGCTGCGATGGAGTATGTATAATTTGCATCGGCACATAGATCCACTTTGTATGTCATGTGGCTATGTCGTCTTAATTTAAGTCTTCTCGCATAGATCCACAGTGTATTCCTGGTGGCTATGCAGTATTTTGATGGCATGGATCCACGGTGTATGATTGGTGGCCATGACCTACATTCATGATGTCATCCGTCTTTGATCTGAGTATGGGAATGCCTACCTCATAACTGGTATTATATTCTGCAGATGCTTGGTTGTTTGTAGGTTTCCGATTAGGTGCGCTCCTGGTTTCTCACACACACACACGGTGTTTACAAAGTATTTCATATGTCACAGATTCTGGCCTCATACTTTGGGGGGCATTCTATTACACATGATTTTGGTCACTTGGGTGATGTCTCAGCATTGATGTATTCAGGCTCCCAACAAGGAATTTTTGCTTGAGAAAAGTGGTTCTTGTCTTCTTCCAAAAACATATTTTCAAGATGAGTTCGCAGGATGCCTATGGTCTAGGGTGTGAGAATCCTTCATTCTCGTAGGCTACCCACACTTAGGGTGTGAAATTCTCGTAGTCTGCTCCATACACAGGGTGCAAACCTGTTTTTAAGCTTGGAAAGGAGAAGAGGTCTCGAGTGTTCTAGAAGGGAATCTTCTAGAAAATGAGTTGGCATTTGCATAGTTGTTATTCTACTGACTTCTCATATTTGATGGGATCATCCTCATCCATGTAACCATCTCTCCTTCTCCTATATATTGAAAGGTTTCTCATGGAAAAGGTTAAGCAAGATTGAATGAAGAATTGGTGAAAGAATTGTGTGAAGAACCCTGCTTGGACAGAAGCTTGAAGGCTCTATTTGGTCTATCAAGAGGAATTGAATCTTCTTCATGCAAGTACAGAGCAATTGTGTGTGTTGGAACCAAAGGCCACTGAAAGGAAGCTTGCAACATCAAGCTGATCAGGTTGTATCTTGTACTTTCAATTAATATGATACAACAACATGTCCCTTTCCCATAAAGTTACTCTTACTTTATTGTGTAATTCCTTGATCATATGCATAAGTTGAAATTGAATATACTTTGCTATCTTCACTTTGGTTGTTTTGTGTTGTCTTGGACTTGACTTCACGAGAGCACCGGAGTGAATCGGGAACAATAGAGACCTAAGGAAGCAATATAAAGGTATGTCACTTATTCCTTCCTATTAGTAGATTCAATGATTACAACTTAGGGAAAGAGTTGTGTCCTGTCCTATTTTGTTCTAGATCCAGGTGAATCTAGGGAGATTTGTTAGTGTCCGCACCTACCGATTTGTCCGATAACATAGTGAAAGAAGTTTTGAAGTAGGGGATTAGGTGTTTTTATGACTACAACCATACAAACAAATGTGCCTCAAGCAAGCCAAAAAGGATAATAAATTATCACCAAAGTACTATGGCCCTTATAAGGTGTTGAAATATATTGGTACTATGGCATACAAATTGGAGTTTCTTGCATCTTCACAAGTACACCTAGTTTTCCATGTTTCATGCTTAAAGAAGGTTATAAGTGACAAGATTCTAGTTCAAAATATATTTCCAGAACTTGACGAGGAAGGAAAAATCATATTGGATCCTGAAGCCATCACTGACACAAGAATTCCCTAGCTAAGGAATAGATCCATTTCAGAGTATCTCATTAAATGGAGGAAACTACCGACTGAAGATTCTACTTGGGAAGATGAGTCTTTTATACAAAAGCATCCAAAGTTACTCATGCGTTGCGGACAACACTTGTCTCAAGGGGAGGGTCATGTTAAGCCCCAAATAGTGGCTCATTACCCCTTAATTGGGGCATATTACATTAGTAATGTTATTTTATTTATGTCGGCTCGAGTCCATTAGTTGTAATTGTACCTCCTAGTCTCCTATATATACCAAGGAGACATTTTCATTTGGAATCATCTTGTATTTGAACATTTATGTGGTGTATAAGTAGGTTGCCCCCATCGAAGAGGCTTATTATCTGAAATTATCTCTTTTTCAAGGCATTGAGTACTTATTCTGAGGTTTTTCAATGCTATATTGATATTTGGTTCTTAACATAAAACATCCTTGAAAATAAGTTATAGAAAAAGTGCCAAATTGACCTGTTTGAAACTAATTTCAGGAGCATTCAGGAACCCTAACTTACATAGGGAATATCTATGAAAGTATAGTTAAACAACATATGAAATTTGTACCACCTGTACAATGGGATCTCGTCTCTGTCTTTGAAAATTTTCAAGGTTTTCAACATCCCATAACATAATTTATAGCTAAAGTTCCAAGATGACCTATTTGAAATTGATTTTAGGAGCATTCAAGAACCCTAACTTCCATAGGTCATATCTCTAGAAGTATAGAAAACTAGCATCTACATTGTTTACCATAGATACCACAATATCTCTCTTCAATCTCTTCCAAATTTTATCGCTAAAACTGCCTAGAAAAACAATTATCATTGAAATTACAAGATGGCCTGAAATTGATTTCGTAATTCAATCTTTGCTAATCCATTTTTCACACTTGAACTTTCTCTCGATGCTTTATTTTTTTATACTTTTTCATAACCCTTCATGAAGGGACATGTCCATTCATTAAATAATCAATTCCAAATACCATTGTCAAATACCCCAAATACCATGGGGTAATACCCCAAAACATGGGAAAATACCCCAAACCCATGGGTTTGAAACCACCATTTCACTTTTTACTTTTTCACATGCACTCCTTTTTCATATACTTCTATAAATATATAAATAAATCAATATCGAAAATGATGTGTGTATTGTAATGCCATAATATGACATAAATGACATCATTAGTCCTTTGAAATCAATGAAAATAATTCCAACATTTGGCAGTTGGAATTCCTTGAGCCACAAATCAGAGACTTTCTGTCTTACTTGTGTTGGATCCCTAGAAGGAAAGTGGCATAGCTCGAGTGATTGTGATGCAAAGAAGGTGGTTACAATTTCTTGGGTTGTGCAGGTTGAAGGGAATGATATATTGTTGGTTGGAATTGTTGGAGGAGTTGTTAACTTATGAACGTATCAAGTACTATGATGTAAAATTTTGTACAGGTATATCGGTATGGTGATTTGCACCGAGGACAATGCAAATTGAAGGGGGAAAGGATTATAACATCCTTGTTTTTAATCCCTGGTTTAGTGATGTATAATGTAAATATGATGTATGGTTGCGAGCCCAACAATGTAATATGTAAACATTGTATATACAAAATAATAAAATAAAATGTATCGTTGACTGCAGAAAAATATAGATACAGTCACAGGGACTAAGTTTCTACAAGAGAGGGGGTCCAAGGGGGGAAAGCATTATGTCTATTAATCCCAAGCCACCTTTCTAATATTATTTTGTATCAAACTTCTATTTTCCATTTTGAGTGTTTCAAATCCGTAATCATTGAATACATGTAAGAGGGTTGGTGGGAAAAGTCACCTCACATAGTTATTAAGAGCATGGGGCTAAGTACAATCAACATTGGGGAATGTGAGAGTCAACATACATGGGAAAAAGGAAATTTCAATAGGTATTGTAGGTACTTTTTTCATCTTGTGAAAGGGAGAGAATGAGAGTGTTGAGTGTTGGATATTGAAGGAATCCATAGTGGTCATGTAAGGTAGCTTTCTAGAGATGCAAATGCATGAAGAAATAGGTTGTTAGGCCTATATAGTGATATTTTTGTGTAATAGATTACACTAGAGCAAGTGAGATTATTGCTATGAGCTTTCCTTGTTGTACCTGGAATTCCTGGAGTCCCTAGTAGAGAGATATTCCTATCCAACTTGTGTTGTAGCCCTAGAGGGAAATGGGATAGCTTGAGGGACTACATGGTAGATAAGGGCATAACATTCCTTGTGTTGTGCATGTTGAGGGGAAAGAGAGTAAGTGGATTGTGATGGTTGTAGGAAATTATCTTGTTGTAGTTTATGTTGGGATATGAGTGGACAATATACACTCATAGGAGACATTATTTCTTGTGGATTATTAGTCCTAGCTCAAGGGTGAATTACTACTAAGAACTAGAGCATTGACTTTATGGATGGGTGGGACTTCTATCCTTCACAATTGGTTTCACATTTCCTTACAAGATAAGTGTTTTAATCTCTATTCATTGTTTTTATTTAATATGGGTTTTAATTGTTGTGCACTATACTTTGTGCTTTGAGTGAATTAATGTTGTTGTGCACTATACTTTGTTCTTTGAGTGAATTAATGTTGTTGTGCATGTTAAATAGAATTGCATTCACATTTAAAAAAAAATTATGTTAGATGAATGGGCGTTTTTGTACTCATGATTCATGCGTTTAGTTTAATGTGTATCATATTTAAATTGTTGGGGAAGTAACAGTTGTGTTACACCACATTTGTGTGTTGTCATCTATGGAACATAGTACATTATTTGAGGAAAGTTATCGCATCACAAGCCTTTGAACCTTTGATACACTTCCTCCATATGGAATGCTTCACCCAATCACTAGTCCAATCTTTAGTTGCACCTTGAGGTTATTTCCTTTCCTATTTATATTTCTCCTATCCTCTTTGTAAGTCATTTTTCATTAATCTCTTTCTCTTCATTTTTTCTCATAGGAACACTATAGATTGAGCATTAAATCGTGATCTATCTCTTATAGTCCTTCTCCATGCTCGTGGGTTGCTTTCTCCTATCAATTCTAGCACCTCTATAGGTATCTCTTTCTTTCCATTTGGTTTCTTCCTTAATGACTTATTGTCTTGTCCTAGGGATTTTCCATTGGCTTTGTCCACTCTCACACCTTAGAAAATTCAACTCTCTACCTCAATGGATATTCCATCATGTTAGGGAAAGTGAGGTACCACCTTTCTAAGGGAACTTTATGTCATCATACAACATTTCATTCTTTTAATATTTTATATGGTAGATATGGTGTGTTTTACTGCATTGTATTAAATATCCAGATCGAGTGAGGTTTATAGGAACGTGTAGTAGCATGCTCAAGTATATTAAAGTGAAGTAGCAATATCATGGAGGCATGTGGAATTTCGCATTTTCATCACAAGAAATTTTAACACCTACAATAATGTTTATTTAATTAGTTCCTTTCTTTTCTTCTCTCTTTCATCTTCAATAATTAGGTTAACTAGAAAAATAAATGAGATCGGTAAATTAAGCCTAATTGTTTTTCCTTCTTTGATAAGTTACTATCATTTCTTCTTATTTTTTTACCTCTAATTGAATTACCCTAATTAATATACACCCATAGATAACATAATAAACCCTAAAAACATAAGTAATTTAGTGGCCTCCTCTCCTTCTCTTTCCTTCCACTCTTCTCTCTTTTAGGGTTTCTCATTTTTTTTTGGGTAGAAGTGAATAGAAACTCCACTCCCTCCTTATTAATTCATGAATTACAAATCTATTCATTTTGATTATCATCACCTTTGTAGGACTTGTTATCAAGGACTTGAACGAAGACTCACTAATATGATTTTTTTAACTTTTGATACAAGTTATTCTAAGAAATGTTCGATTATTTTCATGATGATTATTAGTGATAGTATTCATCATATTCATTATATGTAGTACACAATACATTATTTTTTCTATGAACCTATTTTTTAAAACTGTTAGAATACATTTTTATTCAAATCACTTTCTTTATTTATTCAAAATAGATTTGGTATATCATATGATGGTAAAACCCAACCTTGTTTTGCATAAGATATCTCATAATTTTCAATGTCACTTTTCATTAGATTTGGATGATATATACTCACAAAATATTGAGTTTATGTTAAAAAAAAGTGTTGTCCTCAACTACCTCTATTTGGACACACAATATTTCTTCATTGATCACATTTATAGRCATGATCATTCRAATAGAGAAAACATTTCTTCCATCCACCTAATAAAGATATAATTTTTTGTGGTATTTTGGTGGCATTTGTAATTCAACATAACATTAATATGTGAATTCTCAAGTGATGTAGTCCGCTATGAATTGAAGAAATGCAATCTCTTTGAATTGTCTAAAAGTGAAAAACCTTCACATTTTTTACTTGTAGTTAATTGAACATTTTTTTTCTTCATAAATAAAATAATTTGATATAAAAATATTTTCAAGGTAAGAATGATCTCTCATGTTTAAAATTAATGAAAAATTATCATGCCACTTGAATTATCTCAATGAAATTCAAATAATGATAGTCATGTTATTGAAGAATGGTTGGCCTACTGTTCTTGACGATCTCTCTTAAAAACATATTAATGTAGAGGAGGGGTTGGAAAAAACTCCTTCAATAAGTTTTAATCAAGAGGAAGGATCATCAACCCCTCTTTTGGATATCCTTCAATAAGAAATATACGAGATTAAAGAAGGGTCAATTGATGATTTCTAGGGCCCTCCCTTAAACATAATACTAGGCTTGAAGAAGGGTCGCCCTACCCTTCTTTACACACCCCTAAAAAATAATACTAATAAAGAAGATGGCTTAGTCAAACCTTACCCGGGCTGCACTCAAAGATAATATTATTCTTAAATAAGAGTGAGGAAACCTTCTTCTAGCTCTCACTTGGT
>JASDQU010032772.1:21120-37413 GCA_032191745.1 Picea mariana | reverse complement strand
CATTTTGCACAAGGATTTTGGAGTAGTGGAGATTCTCATTTCAGAGATGGATCTTGTTTCGCTTGATACCAGAGTTACGGTTAACCGTTTCTCTTACCATTCGGACTAGGTAGATCTTCATCTCCTCTTATTTCAATTACATGGTTTAATATTCATTTTCATAGCAGCATTTAATTCAAAAATTGAAGCCCTAAGTTGCCCCAAAAATATCAAAATCTACCTCTTTTAAAAATGATGGAAAAGGGGATTCTTTTTGCAAAAAAGTTTTAGAAGGGGATGGCCAAGATTCCAACACCTAAATAGCTAATTGGATGGGCCATTTTTGGCAAACAACCCATGAAAAATCCCCACATATGCCCATGCAACCATAAAGAAGTCATTTTCATTTTAAAATGTTTTGTTGTTGTGTGATGAACATTGAATGGCTAAGAGAGGGCATGGTGATTATAAAAGAGGGTGTGGTCTCCTTAAATGATGTGGGAATTAGATTTTCGTGTTTTTAGATTGCTTTTGAAAATTGCCGAAATTGCCAAAACGTTGAAATAATGAACTCTTTATTCTTTTTGTTTTGTAGGTGACTTCGGCAACCATGATCGAGTGGAAAGAATGAGAGCATGATATTGATGACTTGGCTACCTTGCGGAGTCCTTACACATGGGCCACATTACGAGCTTGTGGCTTACTCAAATTCTTCAAATTGCAAAAAATGAAGAAGGAGATTTTGTTGCTTGAGCATATGATCAGCCTATGGGATGTTGTAGAGCAAGGATTCCAGATTGGCACACAGCTTCTAACCATTGAGTTGGGAGACATGTATTTCTTGACTGGCCTCTTGAAGAGAGGGGTTCCCATATCTTTTTCCGAGCAGAGGGAACTACCTAAACAAGTGGGCGCGTATCTACCACATCACTGCGTTCCAGGAGCAAGACTGGTAGGGGGTAGAATCCCTATCAAGGACATCCGAGAGCTACCCCTCTGATCCATTTTGTTTTCCATCATGAGTGTGATGGGCAGTACTAGCGCACATCTGGCATCAAGATTGCAGGTGGCTTATGGTGTTCAGTGTTTGGAACCAACATTGTTCAACTGGAGTGCAGGGTTCCTTCGAAACATGAAGGAACAGGTTTCACGGTGCCGGATGGGACATAAATAGTTTGGTTATGGCTCTTTTCTAGTTTCATTTTTTCTAGAGCGCATCTCCCAGATGCAGCCTCAGATAGCACTGGCAGTGTGACCAATGGACGAACCAAGGATGGAGAGATGGACTAGTTTGTCTCCGAGGCTAGTAGTGGAGTCAGAGTTTCGTTTCACTGGTGATTTATTTGCTTGGCTTAGACAGCAGTATCTTTGGCTATAAGAATTCCCGTATGCTGAGGTAGATTTCTGTGGGAGCATGGATTTGATTTTACCCGCGGGGGAAGACTGGGATGTGTCAGGTAAGAGACTGAGCCATACCTTGTCTAGTTTTTGTTTTTAAGGTTTTGAATGTATATGTATTTTTTTGGGTATATAGAAGAGTTTTTAACAGATGTATTGTTTTCAACATGCAGACAAGGGAGTAGTGCGCTCGACCAATATACTAATACCAGGACGTCGTGGGGGTACTCCAGTTGTAGCAGATCTGAGAGTACCCATGATAGGTCTCCGGGAGGTTGAAAGAAACCTCCAAGGCCTCACGATGGGCATTCATCCTCTACGGAGGGGAGAAGTGCCTTTACATCTGCAAAGTCACACTGTGGGAGTGCCATAGAATGTCAATTCTCTACTGAGATGTGTAGTGCACGCAGTGATATGTTACTCGTAGCACAATGTAGTGCAGGGAGATTAGAGTCTCTCTGGTGATCATAGTTTTGTATGCCTTGTTAGGTGATGTTGTAGGGGTTTAAAGACCCGACATTTTGCTCTTCTATATATTTTGATGTAATCGAAAACATTTCAGCTAGGCCATATATACATATATATATATATATATATATATATATATATATATACAGTTCCAAGTTTTTTCAGTGCCAAATGATTTGTACATGATGATGTCTGTGATGTGTTTTAATTTACATGTGATGTACAATTTTGCTTTCCTTAGATCTTATATGTGGGTGAGATACCGATCCATGCTATAATTAGCTAACGAATCCGAAACACTGTTAAGTTCTCTTGGAATGTGTCTATATTCGATGTAATCGAACATTAGTTCAAGACAAAGAACTTGTAGATGGAGACGTAGCAGGATAGGACTAAAGATAGCGTAGATATGGTTGAGTTGGTAGACCACGAGTTGGGAGTCTAAGTAAACAATGATACGAGAGATACCTAAGGAGGAGGCTTGGGTCAATAGTCCGATGACAGCATGATATTCTGCCATGTTATTGGTTGTTGGTCCTAAGAAGATACCTCCTGAACTCACCACCTCGTCAAATTGGTAAATAACCATGTTGCCGAAGCAATGTTTCGGTATGTCGACTAGCACCATCCGCAAACATGAAAAATATAGGAAAGGAAGATGTCATCTGCACATGAAAACACAAGCACGGTCATGAGTGGCAACGGTAAAGACTCGAGCATGCGAAAGAAATAGACACACCAAACTAAAATACAATAATGTACAAAGTACACATGTTGGGTAATCTAAGCATAGTACTTTTTAAGGTAAAACCCGTTTCGGGGCTCTCCTAGAGAAATTCCATCATGATCTACTAATTCGTAGGCGCCTCTGTATAGGACACACTTCATGATGTAAGGACCATGCCACAGAGGTTCTAACTTTCCTGTCCCCAATTTATCATGAACTTGGTCATAAACGAGGACTAAGTCTCCTTCTGCAAAAGTCTAAGGGTGGATGGATTTGTCGTATTAACTCTTAATTCATTTATGATGTGCCTCATTAATGAGAGCAACATCACGACGTGTTTCATCCAGTTTGGATAGATACAAGAATCTTTCTTCTTCAGCAAAAGTATGGGGTAGGAGTTCTACTTTCCGTTTGAGTGATGGAATCTCACACTCGATTGGTAGAACAGCTTCAATGCCATACACCAACTGGAAAGGAGTAAATCCAGTTGAGGTTTTCACAGAAGTGCGATAAGACCAGAGAGCGCAAAATTTTTGTAGATGCCACGATGTCTTGTTTGCCCCTACCATGTGTTGAATCTTGTTTTTTAGGACTTTGTTGATGGCCTCAACTTGTCCGTTGGCTTGAGGATAGTAAGGGGATGAGTTTTCATGGCGAAAACCCAATTTGACATGTAATTAGCTCATCATCTGTTTCTTGAAGTGTGCACCGTGATCAGTGACAATGGCACATGGTACACCAAAATGAGTTATGATGTGGTTGAAAAGGAACAGAGCTGTAGTACGACCATCATTCAGGAAGGTAGGCATAGCCTCATCCCATTTGGTGAAGTAGTCGACGACGACGATTATATAACCGTGCCCCTCGACTGAGGTAGGCTTACACTGCATGAATTCCATACCCCACTTGGCAAAGGGTCCGATGGCGATAATGGGGTGCAACTCAGTAGGGTGGGTGTGTGCCTTCTTGTTAAAGATTTGGCCGGGTCGGCATTTTTTTACGGCCTCGATACAATCTTTGAAAATCGAGGGCCAAAAGTAGGCTGCACGTAGGATTTTTTGGGTTGTGGTCAGTCCAGAAAGGTGACTACCACAGGCGCCAAGGTGACAATCATTCAAAATGTGTTCAACCTCCTCTTGAATCAGACATCGGTGAAGGATGGTGTCAATACCATGGTGATACAAGGTGTCGCCGATGATGAGATAATGACGAGAGTGGTGATGAATACGTCGATGCTCTTCACGAGAAATGTTCGGCTGAAAACATTGGGCTTGAAGGTAATGAAGGATATCTCTGTACCAAGGATCAAAGGTGCTGATGAGGAAGAGAGATTCATCGGGGAGAGAATCTCTAAATTCAATGTCTTCATTGGCATGAGGGAGAGCATAGATAAGATCTGCAAAGACCAGGGGTTTTTTGGCTTTGGCCTTCGTAAATTCAAGATCAAATTCTTGAAGGATGACAATCCATTTAGAATATTTGCCCCCGAAGTACTTGACGTGTCAAGACGTGGTACATGGGGTGGGAGTCCACGATCACCGTGGTGGTGCGTAATAAGATGTAATGGCAGAATCTCTGGACAACGATGACGATTGCTAGAGCCAGTTTCTCGACATGTGAATATCGGAGTTCGGGTCTAGATAGACTCTTGCTCAGGTAATAAATCACATGTTCTTCACCATTGGGATCCTCCTGAACTAACACCATTGCAATAGTGGAAGTGGAGGCGGCCAAGTAAAGGATGTAATCCTATGTATACTCCAAAGGGTGCAACAAAGGTGTGTGGGTCAAGGCGTTCTTGAGAGAATCGAATGACCATTGGGCAATTTCATCCCAGATGAAAGGGGTGTTTTTCTACAGTAACCGCATGAATCCTTTAGTTGTTTCGACGTAGTTGTAGATGAAACGAAGAAGGAAGTTTGCTTTTCCTTGCAAAATTTGGAGTTGGGTTAAATTGGTAGGTGGGGGTAAGGCTAGAATGGACTTAATCTTTAAGGGATCCACCCTGATCCCGTCTTTGGAGACAATGAAGCCGAGGAGTTGACCGGATTCGATGACAAAAATGCACTTATGTGGGTTCAAGAGAATACGGTAGAACCGACATCGAAGAAAAATCACCCGTAAGTGATCAATGTGATCAGATCGATTGGATGAGTGGGCGGGTAAGTCATCGAGGAAAGGCTCTACGATATGCTTGATATCGTGGAAAGCGTACGACATGGCCCATTGTAAAGTAGTACCAGCATTTTTAAGGCCAAAAGGTAGCTTTCGGTAGGTGAAAGTACCCCAGGGGTAGATAAAGGTTGTCTTATGTTGATCAGCAGGTAAGATTTCAATCTGGTTATACCCAGAAAAGCCATCCATGAAAGAGAATATTACGCTCCTTGCACAATTATCGATGATTTGGTCGATGAAGGGCGTAGGGTAGTTATCCTTGGGACAAGCTTTGTTGAGATCCTGATAGTCAACACAAACACGGATGGTCCCTTGTTTTTTGGCATCCGGAACAAGGTTGGAGACCCATTCTCTCAAAGGGATGGGATAGATAAAGCCAGATTTTAGAAGTTTCTCAACTTCTGCCTTTATAGCTGCGATTTTCTTGGGATGAACCGGGTGAAGATTTTGTCGAACAGGTTTCGCATCAGGGTAAGTCTTGATTTCATGCACGATGATTGAAGGGTCGATCCCTGACATTTCCTCGTAGCTCCATGCAAAGACGTCGCAAAATTATTTAAACAAAGCGGTGTAGGAGGCCACTTCTTCAGGTGTGCAACTAGCACCAAGGTTGATGTTTTACATGACACCTTCTTTGATCGAAATGTCAATAACGATCGTGGTAGAGATGTTACCCATATTCCCCTCAGAGAGAGTATCTTGTGTGAGGATAGGAGATTGCGGAGCATCGATAACATCAGAAGGGGAGACAAAGTGTATGTCTTGGTGACTTTCTTCCAAAGGTGGAAGAAAAGAGGATCGATGATGGTTATTGTCCCAAGGCAGATCGTCAATGCTAAGTATTTCCATAATAGATTTGTCAGAAGGGAAAATTTGGGAAATGTAATCAACGATAGATGATAGGGAATCCAACCATGAGGGCATCGAGAAGGAATCAGGTGCCAATACATGTGGGTTGTTTGGAGAGGGAGAGGCATATTGAATAGCTATATATGTGGCCTCGGTTGGGCTAAGTGGCATGGTGTCACTGAGCACATCGAATTCCAGTGGACTAGGTACAATCCAGGGATCAAATGATTCCAAGGATTGATAAGGCATAGTCGAAATCATATTGATGGCAGAAATATGATGAGCGATAGGTGGAAGTGGTGTAGGGAAAGTACCCATAAGGATAGAATATTTCAACAAGCCAACACCAACACTTTCATACGTAACTGGGTGGTCTCCCAAAAAAGGAATGTTGTTGGTGACAGGGGCGCGAACGTCGGGTGTACAGAAATCGAGTTGATTGACGGTGGAAATTTTTCCTTGATGGGGGAATTGTACACATCGAAACACTGACAAGGCGACGTAAGTCATGGCATAGAACCAACTTTTTCCAAGTAGCAGGTTGTAATCGAGGGGGGCATCGACCACCTTGACATCAATGGTAACGGTTTTGCTGCCCAACTAAATGATCAAGGATTGTAATAATCTGTGAGGATGAAAATCTCAGCCATCCAAAGCACATAACATCATAGGGTATTTTTTAAGGGAAGGTGATTTTAAGCCTTTCAAACAAGCTAAAGACATGACACAAGTAGAGGCTCCCTCATCCAAGATAGTTCGGTGGATTTTTTGATTATGAACAACAACATCGATTTGGAAAGCTAGTTGGTGGGAGAGTCATGGTTGGTGATCATCCATATTAAACGTGAGGTTATTTGATGACTCGGGATCGAAAGTGCTGATAGTAGCTAAGAGAATTCTACGTTGGCTGGGACAGTGCTGTAGAACTTCCAAGGTGGACATAGCACACAGAGCTTGAGCCAAATTCTCAACAATGTTGTAGTTTTGGGTAGCTCGTGAATTAGGATTGAAGGTCGATTTCTGGATGGTGCTCTTAAGAGGGCATAAGATGAAGTAAAATGAAGGCTTCTCAATATGAAGTGGCCCGGATGGAGGACTGGCAGACGGAGGACTAACAGAATATGGTAATGGGTCTGGTATGGAACCATTAGTAGTCTTCGGCTTATCAGGTTTAACTGGCATGTCGTATGTTGCAGAGCGAGTGGTCAGTTTAACCCCATTAAACATGTAAATGTGGGCACTTGTCGAGGCCTCATCATGGGATTGGTTGGAACTGCCCCCTGTGGTGGGGGTTTGAGCAACCAAAGATTGCTGCTGTGGAAAAGGTTGAGTAAGCACAGCGGGTTGTGAATTTCACTTGAAAATTTTGGCCACTTCATCGCGATGTGGACAATCTCTAGTTTAGTGATCGTCACCACAAATGAGACATGGGAATTTCAGTTTTTGTTGTGGTTTTTTTTCAGTAACCGTTGATTTTTTGGTTGTTCGTTGTTGTTGTTTTTCTTTGGTTTATTTCTCACTTTCTTCTTACCCCCAAGTTGTTGTGAAGGGGTCAATTGGACCGCATTCACCTCAGAGACTTGAGTTTGAGGGGTTGTAGAGGAGGGTGCAGTCGAGATGGGAGTGGCTGTCGAACCGGGCCACTGAGTTGTTCTAGTCGACTGGGAAGTAGATTGGGTTTTGACGGAGACAATAACTCCATCCGCGTGGGAAGCAGATGATGGTTTGGATGGATCACTAGTGGCACGGGTAGCATTCGGTATCAACTCGTACAAAGTACTGGACTATGAATAGACCAAGTCTAAGTACTGATCTCAGGCAATAACTTCTTCCTCGATGACTATGCCACCCATGGCAACATCACGAGCGATCTAGGGTAACAATGATTTAGTGAACCATTATGCTAATAGTTGGCCAGGAATGAACGCTTTGATTAGCCTTCATTGTTGTCTCCACTCATGAATATGATCGGAGATGTGTACGAAAGTTTTCTGATGAAGGGAGGTTAATAGTTCAGTACCCATCTCGTATCAAATGGGTAGTTGGAAGTGTGTGAGGAAGGACATGGCGAGGGATTTAAAATTGTGAAAAGATGTGCGTGGTAATTCAATATACCATTTCGCCATAGAACCTGTAAGAATTCGTTGGAAAAGATGCAAACATATAGAATCATCCATGAGGGAGTTGGATGAACACCACAAATGGAAATTCATCACCTAGTTGTTTGGGTCTTCTCCAGACTTTCCATTGAATTTTGGGATATCAGAAGGAATTTTGGCTGGGATAGCTGGCCAGACCAGAGAATGATAAATAGGATCATTCATTAACCGAGACAAGACTGGAAGGTCTAGGGTTGCTAGGAAAGGTAGTTGTCGGTTAACCTGTGGGTAATGTTGGCATGGCATGGGGACACCAGTAGGGCCAATCACTGGGTTATGCGGATAATTGTAACTAGTGGGCCCTTTTGTATGAGGTTGGTGTTGACCAGGGTACATAGGATTTGAGGTGTTTTGATAAGTATGTGCAAGCGGAGGATAAATGGATGGGTTTTGAGGGTTATAAGATGGATTTGGCGTTTGTCCATAAGGAGGTTGTTGCGAAGCTTGAGAGTTGTGTCCTGCCGAAAACTGTGGATTTCCTAGAAAAGGGATATTCCATGGATTAGGCGTGGCAGACACATTTTGTCCATATGGTTGATGGTAGGCTCTGGATTGAGGCTGCCCCCCAGCATGAGGGTGCCCCCCAAATGGAATTTTTCCTCCGGTGGGAGGATGCCCCCCAGCTTGAGGTAGAGTTCCTGAAATTTGAGAACCAGACATAAAGGACTAATCGGTACCGCCGAATGGGTTAAGACCACCAAGACTGGTCCCTCCGGGTTGTTGGATAGGTATGGAACTTCCCAGTATAGCTTGAGTAGTAGTGGCAGTGGAACAATTCAGTGCCTTGTACCCAAAAGGGAGTGATGATGTAGGTCTTGGTGTTACGGGTGTGCCAATAGTAGCTTGGCTAACCACCGCATTACCGACAGGAATAGTTAGAACGTGAGGGACC
The DNA here is from genome assembly GCA_032191745.1 of Picea mariana. Lineage (NCBI taxonomy): Eukaryota > Viridiplantae > Streptophyta > Pinopsida > Pinales > Pinaceae > Picea > Picea mariana. The sequence continues at coordinate 28,766 of JASDQU010032772.1, read as the reverse complement.
ATTGTAGAATGAGCCATCTGGAGAGGAAAGGTAGACCTTGGGCCAACAGACGATGTGTTCGGACCAACGGGTGGTGTGGCCATAAAACCGGTAGTGCTGATAAAATCGTTTAAAGGTACAGTGTAGGAGATAGGTGCATCAACACCTACCCCCACTCCATAAAGGTCCCGCACCATGCGCGGTGGACTTCGAACAATGTCTATGGTCCAAAAGGGGTCATCGGCTAAAGGGTTTTGATGAGACCCAACTGGAATGTCAGAAGGATTGACGACAAAAAATTCATCGGCTGAATTCAGTTGGAGGACACGACGTTCATATCCCTCCAGAATGCAGAAAGCTTTTAGAGACTCTGAAACAATTCGAAAATTCTCCAGAGGAGTGGGAACTTCGTCTTGGGAAGTTGTGGTATCTTGAACCTCACTCTATTGAGGATATTCCTCCATAGAATTAAGGGGTAAAGGGGTGTTCCCTTCCATATTTTCTGGAGGAAGTCCCTGTAGCCTTCGCGAACGGCGTGGAGGGTCAATGTTGGCGAAAAAGAGTCAGTGAAAGAGATCTATGGCCAACTACCGAAAATAAACAACATATGCTAATAAAATCTAAGAATCACAACCAAGCAAATAGGACCTTCACTCGATGACCGTACTAGTTGGTGATGAAATCCAATGTCACGCGATCAAGTCAAGGAGGGGTAGGGATATGGTGGAATAGTTACAATGGCAACCTGCTTAACAGACTTATGCCTTGGTGCAAGCTTCCACGTAGTAATTGTGGATTTACCCTCTAAGGAGCCCGAGTGAGTTTGACCAATGTCTGCTCCAGGTACAGTGAGACTTCCCTTCACTGTCACCTTGTGTAAGACCCTAAATATTATGGCCACTAAGGTTACCAATTCGCAGTTAGCCCCTGGGGGGGTACAGTTGAAAGTCCGATCCGAACGTACGGGTAGGGTATCTAGCCCAAAATCAACTAAAAGGATTCCATGCAGTAATTGTGGATTTACCTTTAAGTGATCCCAATAATACAATCTGACCACCACAGTCAGCTAAACCATGGAGGGATAATCTCCATAGCTCACCCGAATGCGACCTCGTGTGTAACCCCTGTGTGAGAGGGGGATCCCAAGTAGACTTATACGATAATTGGATTTGACTCTCCCTAACTCAGGATGCTAATTTTTTTTTTGGAAACTTTGGAGAGTTATGCTCATAGCCTAATCCAAAGTACTAAGCCTAGTCCACTATTGGTGGAGGATCCTAGAAAAGAAAATGTTTCAAATAATTTTCAATTAGCGTTGATTTTATAGTTGTTCTTTACTCAAAAGGGGTGCATGGAAGTGAAACATATGGGATTATGACTCAGCCCCAAGAATGCATCAAACACAATAAGCAATCATTTCTTTTCGATGAACATCTATCTAGGGGAGAGAGAGAGTTCTTTTCACTAGCAAGCACTAATAAGGAATGTCCTCAAACAAATTTTCTTCAATCAAATCCGATGTGATGCTAAAACTTTTGAGATACCTTCTAATATGCAAAATTAATCATGAAGATGCTTCTTTACTGTTTGTATATGAATAATGATTAATTCAAAACAATGCTAATCTTGCTAATTATCTTTTTGGATCAATGAAAATCAGACCAACACAAGCAAGAATCATACAAACAATACACCCTCTCGTTGTGATCAAAACAAGAAGCGAAAGAAAAGAAACAATCAAAGAAAAATAAAAAACTTCACACCAAAAGAAATGTCGAAGAACAATGATCTTAACTAAAACCAAATGAAGAGATCTATAGGCCTTTGATGACCTTCACCAGAGTTTTTCGCTCAGTCGAAAAGGAGAGAAAGACAATTCATGGGTTTCAAACTCCAAATGGCAGAAAAACTCAACAACAATAGTGAAGAAGGCAACAAAATCCAAATAGTGAAATGTTTTTCCTTCAAAAAGACAGATGTCAAAGTTGAATAGGGAGAAGCAATGACTCACAAGGTGGCTCAACAAGAGAAACACAGAGGTAAAAACCTGAAAAAAAGCAATTCTGGAAGGCTTGTTGGCCAAAAGAGGGCTGGCGCTCTATTGCAAAGGGAAAAGAGAATTACAGCACTCTGTGCAAGGCACTTAGGGAGTGATGGTGCTCTGTTAACACAGGGACAGGGGCGCCAGGTTCAAAAAACTCCTAAAAGTGTCAAAAAATCCAAAAATTGCAGTTGAGTCTCGACAATTAGTCTCAGTGTGATGGGGTAGGGAGTCAATCAACTCATGAAACCAATCAAAAGAGGAGTGAACCAGGTATGAAACAATCAAGGGGTAAAACAAGGTCTATGAGGAGAAATCAAAACAAGAAGTTTTGATTTGAGGACTCCCTAGTGGAGCCTCCAATTTCTGTTGTAGGAAAATCTCCCTGCGGACAGGTAGATTGCCTCAAAGAGCTAGACCCTAACTCTGAGATAGAAAGTTCTTAACGTGGACACTGACTTCCTTTCAAATCTATACAAACTAAAACATGAGAAGGAAGGAGAATAGAGATACCTTTTTATCGACGTTTTTCCCTGCACGCTCCAAGTTGAGCTCCAAACTCTACCTTCTAAACTCTAAATATCCTCCCCTTATTCTCCTCAATGGACCAACTACTACCTCAGATTAGACAACGCTCCCTCAAAAGGGGCATCAGGGTGCTATAGCGCTCCCTAGGAAGCTTGAGGGGAGCACTAGCGCTCCAAGGATGGATAGCGCTCCTCCAGAGGGGCAGATAAGCGTTATAACGCTCCCTGAGACCTTATAGGGGAGTGCCAATGCTCCTAAGGCTGATGTAGGGGAGCACTCACCTTCAAAACCCTTGTTTAAGGGATCCTTTCAGGTGATAAGAGTTCCTTGACTTCAGTTAATCATTCTCCTTCCTCCAAATCAAGTGTTTGAGTTATTCTAGATGTCTCTTTGGTGTCGTCATCATGGCAGTATGCTTTGTTTGATGTTTGAGACACTTGTGAATGACATGCGACACTTGCGATAGTTGAGAGGATCATGCGACACTTACGACACTTATCAAAGTGAGAAATATTGAGGTGTAACAATACATACCACTAGAAATGGCATGAAATGTTCTAGACATATAGAATAGTATTATCTGAAAATATATCATAACGCATACCATTACCCATCAAACAAAGTTGGGTCCATTACCCAAACCTGGGGTCTCCAACTTCTCATGGCCATAAATCTCTAACCGTGAGGAACTATGTGATGTTCCACATACCATCGGAAATGACATGACAAGAACTATCCATCTAGGATATTTTCCTTGACAAATTCACTTTCCTTCATCTCATTATTCCACAATTAAGCATGGGTTCTCTTACTCCACAAAGCATCTTCTCGTGAGGGCTTTCACCATAAGGGGACCACATTGGAGTTTATCCATATTTACTTCTTATCAACCATGACAAAAAAATAATGAGTCATATTTACATCAAACAATATTGGATCCATTACCCAAACCTTTGTGCTACGGGGCTTTCTTCAAGGGTTGACATCAATGACAACCAACCTTAATCAACAAGTGCAACATTTATATTTCCGGCCTCAGAAATGTGTCATGAGATGGATCCCTTCCAAGAGTTGGGTGACTCAATGGGGGACGCACAGAAAAACTCGACCTCGGCCTTCAAACCTTCACGGTTATCTCCCCGCCTTATGGTGTAGGAAAACTTGACTTGGAGGATTTTAAAGTTCCCTATTTGCCAACTTCTAATGTTTGAAAATGAGAGAGCCAGATAATGGGGGCTATTTGGATGCCTACCACTGAGATCCTACCTAGACTAAAAAATTTGTTTTGGCACCTTCCGTGGAGGAAAACTTAGTGAGTTTTTAGAAAAAATTTAGATGTGGTGGGTTGAGAGATTGGGGTTGTGAGCCAATATCATTTGAATTAAGTGGGTGTGAACAATTTCTTCAAGAAATAGTGGGATGTTTCAGAATTCCTTTGGAGAAATCCTACTTCAATATCCACAATTCAAGATGGAAATTATGTGAGTGAGGAGTGACTTGGTGTGTGAGAAAGTGATAAAATGTGATAAATTTTAATAAGTTAGGTGGGAATTTTCAATGTGTGGACTTTATGTGGTCCTTACAAATCCTTGTTACCTATCTTACTAAGTGTCATTGGTACAACCTTGCGGAATTTTAAAATCCCTAAAGAACTAGCATGTGGACATATGGGTCCTTACCAATCCTTTAAACTCCCTAATGTTTTTTTTACACTAAGAAAGCTTGAAAAACTATCTTAGATTGCAAGCATGTGGGCATTTATGGGCCCATTACTTTGATCTTTAAACTCTCCTAGTGATGTAAACTAAGAAAGTAATTTCAAGAAACTATCCTAATTTGCAACATGTGGGCATGTATGGGCCGTTACAAATTTGAGATGATTTCAAAAATAAACTAAGAGTATCCCTAGGGGGACTTTGTCCTCTCCTAAATATTTTGTTAAGGGAGATGAAATTCCCCCTTAACCACCTTTATGATTCTCAAGATCGCTCTATGGTGCGAGAGAAGAGCATACTCAATGATTAAAGTTGATTTCTTGTCCCAATGCAAGTTGTTTTATATGTGATAACAAATAATATCAACTTAACTTTTACAAACCAAACAATCCATCTATTTGGAAACCAAAGAAAAGAGAGGAGAAAATATGGTTCTTTTTACCACCTAAGTTCCTATGTTTATCTAACTTTTCATATGGGAAAGGAGTCTAAGTGGATTGCATTTACAAATTGCATGAAAGTAAGATTTTGAAGGCTAGGGGCCTTCAAATCATCACAAAAATTCTTATAATTTTGACACACTGGAAAGTTGTGCGGGTTACTATTCAGATGGAGGCACATTGGGCACACATTGCACAAAGAACATAAGACCTTTTGGCGCATATTGCATAGAGAAAAGAAGTAGTTTGGGCACATAGTGCGCTAAGTTCACGTTTATGGGCTAAAATACCCACACACGTTCTGATACATGTCGGGGGGGGGGATTTTGAGTAAAATTATCCTCCCCAAGCTCCAAAGTTGGCTCTTGATAGGTAAGTATAGGATGTTTTTGGTTCTTGCAATACAAATGGGTTGAAACAAAGTTCTCTCAAAGCCCAAATAGGGTGGAAATTGATACCTTTTCCACAGTATGTCTGCCAATTTGTTGTGTCAGTTTCGTCACTTGGGTGACAAAAACAAGGGTACTGTCATGTATAGTTGGGCATGCTAGACAAGACATAGGTTAGTGCATGAGTTAAAAAATCCAAGCACATGAAATAAACAAGTAAAAAAGATAAAAACAACTAATGAAATAAAACTGGAATGCATAAATAACTTTCAACCAAAAACAATCAACAAATGACCAAGATTATGCCACCAATGGATAACTATATTAGTTGGCAAAACACCATAGAGAAAGGAGGAATTATGGGTCCCCTCTTACTCCTTGGGAGGGCTCTTGAGTTCCCTAATGGATATCTCTTATTACAGTGGTAAAAAAGAAATCAAATGATGAAGAACTCAATGCTTATTCCCTCAAGAGGTGAGTGGAATGGCCTATTGGAATGTTGCTAGAATTCTCCAAGGAGAAAAGAGGAATCTCAAGGGAGAATTGAGGAAGCATAACAATACTATGAAAATCTTAATTTCTTAGTTCACCCATGGCCTCCATTTATATCATGTCTTCAATGGAATATTCAACTATTTCTTAGTGTGAAAAAGGGGTCCTTTAGGGCACCCTTTGGTCCTTGACCAACCCCCCATTCGGATTAAACTTAGATATGAGGGTCAGATCAAGTTGGGAGTTGTTTCATAAGTGGTTAAGGGGCCAACAAGAAACATAAATGTGCCATTCACAGGAGTGTGTGGCTTTTCTCTTACATAGTTTTGCATATGGCGCATGTGCTCTCTATGAGCTTCTTTGGCCTACGCACTTTGTGTGTGCTTCCTTTAGTGATTTAGCACATGTCAATTTTTGCCCATTTTTATAGTTTTTGCCTCTTGGAAACACATTTTGGTGTTGCAAGTGAACTAATAGTTGTTTGGCATTGTTGTATTTCCATAATCATTTGTGTGCAATGTTGCAGACGAAATTTCAGTGATAACAGTTGGACTCCTAGACATCCTGAAGAGTAAGTATTGGCTAAATTGTAGTGATAGGATATAAAAAACAAAGGTTTTGGAATAATATATTTCTATAATTCCTTTATTATCTCTTAAAAAGGAAATGTTTCTATTTCAAAAATGTACTTCTTCAATGGTTCTCTAGTTGCATCATGAAATCACATAATTTTTTACTGTGGAACCCCATCAAAATTGATTTTTGACTTCTATTTCTCAACAACTTTTTGATTCTTCATATTCACTTTTTCTATTAATATTATTTTAGAAATTTTTTGGTAGTTCACTTGGTGTATTGTAATGGACTCTCATTCAAATATTTTTGGCTCTTGGGAAGCCATTTCCTCAACCATCAACCTAGTTTCCATCAATCCTTGCTTCAACCAACTAGGTTCCTCTATTACATCATCTACTTCCATGGTTTTGGGAATTTCTTCAATTTTAGATATGACTTGTCCCCCATTTTGAGTTTCTCTTTTTCTTTTTATGGAAGTATTATGAGATTTTTTCATTATTTTGTTAGTAGGGTCATTTTCTCCACTTCCATTTGAATTTATAGCAACCGTCGTTCTTTGTTCCAGACCAATATTTAAAGGTCTATTTTTTTATGAATCGGTTTATTGGATGTATTGGGTGGATTAGGGTTCTTACTAGCTGACTCTATGACCCTTTTACTATAGCACTCATTAGTTCTTTACAATTCTTTAATGTTATTTAGGATTTGTTCAAAAGATGCCTCAAGGAGATTTTGGTTATCTCCCTCTCCTTAGGGACTAGACACATATGTATAGAAAATGAATCTTTAGTATTGAATCCCTTGATGGATTGGGATTATTTTAGACTGAGTTTATCCAATTGAACAACAAAATCATCTAAATGGGAAATATGTTTGAAAATTATCTCTCCAACCCTCCATGGAAATGGAATAAATTGTTTATTCCTTTTTTCATTGAAAAAGTGTGACCAATACTTACACTATATGTGGACTTAAATGATGAAAAGTAGATTAGACACATATAATGGTAACAACAAGGGTCTCCCATGGAACCCAAGTAATATTAAAAGACTAAATTCCTCCAAAGTTTAAAAAATTCCTTACTCGATGAGAAAGGATGTAGCCTCCAGTGAAAACCTTGACACAGTATTACCATCAATCATTTTCTTGAAAGAAGACATGAAACCCTTTTGGACTGTGTAAAAATCATATTGGGATTTATTCCTCCAAAAAAATATGTACCATACAAAAGTCAGTTCCATCTTACAAAAATCATTTATTTCAAATCTCGTTTTAGATGATGCAAGCCCATTTGATCATGACATTTTAAAGAATATTGTGTGGGAGAATGTACACAATATATTTGGGCACATAGGCCCTAGACTCTAGTCAAATTACTCTAGACAAAAGCTAGGAAAACTTTTTATATGGATACTTTAGAGAACTTACCTCGACCTGAGAGGAATTGATGTCAATACTTAGGCTAGTAAGATAAATTTAGATAAGG
>JASDQU010032772.1:0-21020 GCA_032191745.1 Picea mariana | reverse complement strand
GAGTCACAACATCCTCCTGAATACCAAAGGGGACAAATAAATTAGTATATTCCCTTTTGTTTGAATGATTCTTGTTGGGTCAAATAATTTTCGTTAATAAACCACTTATACTTGTCAATACAATTCATAAAATTTTGATTTGTATACATAGTATGTGCAAGTAAAATACATAATTATAAATTATTCTATCTTCTAATAGGAAAGGTAAACCACACTGCAATCCAATCATTCATCAAAACACAAAAAGACTAGCAAGAAAACCCTTTTGAATAACTTCACTTTGTCCACAGGAATGATATCAAGTATGAGAATAAATTTAACAACTGTGTATGTCATCAATAAATATATTATCTTTTCATGATCATGTTTTGTGCTATGTTATCATCCTAATGCTTAGTCAATGCAAGTTTAAGTGTTCTCACAACAAATATACAAGTGTCGGTAAATAACTTAAAGGAAAGAATAAATGGATGATTATATTTTCAAATGTCCTTCCAAGTTTCAAGATGAAATCTTTCACTTATCAATCAAAGTGTTAATCCTCTATCCATGAGTTTTTATTTAATAGAAAGAATCTCAACTATTGTGCAAAAACAAATGAAAACATAGTAATAGATACAAAAATACAGTTTACTTTAAACCATTCCTTTGAATCAGTCAGATATAAATATATTGAAACCCTATTAATGTACTATTGATCTTAAGTGGATTTATGAATTCAAATATAAATCTTATGAACAATTAGTCTTAAGTATTGAAGTCCTAATCCATACATTCAATGTGATGAATACTTGGTGGCACTGAACTTCTTATGTCCAGACAAGTTGTTGTTGGATTACTGAGAGGGGGGGTGAATCCGTAATAGAGCAATTTAATCCTTTTTCACCATAAAATGCAAGTGTTATATCAATGTAGCATTATCATCCAATAGTTGCAGAGTAAATAAACATTGAATCAATGAGAAATCACACACATACATAGTACACCAATGTTTTACGTGGAAACCCAAAGTGGGAGAAAATCACAGAATGATTTTTCTTATATATCTTTAAGAATTACTTTCATTGGAAGCACCAACTTCATTTGTTTTCCAACTACATATGGAAGGAGGCTCCAACCCTCTACTTTCTCAGGCTACAATCTGAGGGAAACTCCAACTCCCCAATTCTCTGGCTACAACTAGAAGGAGGATACAACCCCCTATGTTCTCCGGCTAAAGTCGAAAGGTGGCTACAACCAAATTTTCTTTTCCCGTCCAACTACAATGATGTATAAGTAGAATGATGGAACCACTGTCACATTATCAGTGTGAGATATACTATTGTAAACATGTGCCAATCAACCTGCACCAAACAACCTGTACCAATAACCTGAACCATGCATCAACCATGCATCAACATGTACCTCAACCTGTAATCAACTTGTGTCATAAACAAGTGCATCAACCATGCAACAACATGTACCAAACAACCTGTAATCAACCTGTACCATAAACAAGTGCATCATCCATGCACCAACCTATACCTTAACCTGTACCATAAATGAGTGCATCAACCATGCACCAAACCTGTACGAATAACCTATCACAACAACCTGCCCAAACAACCTATTACAACAACCTATCTCATCAATCTTATCAACCAGATCATATATACTCATCAATATCAATAAACAAGACAACTCTCAAATATGTTCATCAACCAAGCATAACACAACAACTCATAATCATCACCAAGATCAATATGTTCTTTTAATAATATACCAATACAAGTATGCTACATCATCCATAAACCATTTGTCAACAATACTACTGACAAGTGGCTCTAACCATGTACCAACTATGTACCAATCATGTATCAACTACTCATCAACTATGACTCATCAAGATGTACCAACATCATCAACTATACACCTCATGTATGTGCCAACTCATCAACAACTTGTCTCAACAATGTACCCAAAATGTACCTCAACCAAAAGCCCTCATCCATTTCATCATCCAAATCTGATTTGTAACTTTGTAATAGAATTGGTGTATATGATCGCATACATACAAACATTCCTTAACTTTAACAACAAGAGGCTAGCATTTTCCTCAAACTTTACTTTAGTCTCACATGACTAGTTTGGGATTAGTCAACAACCCTATCATGAAATAATAATAACTATGTAATTGTAATGAATAAAGATCTAAAAATAGTACACAATCTTCTTCAGTGTCTTTTATGCAATTCCTCTAGGTGTCGCTACTTGAAACCTCTCAAAAAAGGACTTATAGCAAAAATGACATACCTTGTTGAATTTTGGATTATTCTAGAGAACTAACTTGTAGAGTGTGACCCGCATGAAATATTTGTTGTATGGATATGAAAATTATACATAGAATACTACATATTGTACTCTAACCCACACATTTGGTCTTACTGAATTTTGATCTTTTATGAAGACGTTATGACATTTTTACCTGAATCACATGTTTTAGACTAGTTTCAGGACTAGCCACAAACCGTATTTTCCACAGAGTGTAAATCCAAAACTACAACAATCCATAAGCTAAAATTTGTACCACAACTGCTTGGATATGTTTCGTCAATGGCCTCCCAATTTCATGTCTTGAATCATTCTAGAAACAAATTTATTGAGAAAATGGTGAGATGACCTGTAAATAACATACCTTAGAAAGAATAATCAAAAGAATTTATCCTCCCTTGAATTTTGACCTTATTTACTTCACCTTCCCTATGAAATTAGGCTTAGATATCATTTGGTTACCTCATTCAAATGTAGATATTCAATATTCTCAAGTTTGATTAAAGGGTTTACCTTTTAACCATCTTAACCCACTTTCCTTATTTTAGGGTTAACCCACTTCTAACCACTTGTCAACTTAGTAATTTTTCCATTAACTTTATTATTGAAATAATTTCTTTTGTATTCACTCTGACTTATAGTACACTCATCATTTAACTTTATTATTTACCTTCTAAAATCTCTTAAACCACTTTGACTACTTTGACCTTTTCGGGCTTCTAGATCACTCATGAGGGTTCTCCAACTTCACATGTCCATAACTCTCTAACCGTGAGGAGTTATGTGACGTTCCACATACCACTGGAACTGAAATGACATGTAATATCCATATAGAATGGTCTTTCCTACAAATATATCAAAACGCATACCATTATCCATCAAACAAACCTTGGGTCCATTACCCAAAACTGGGTTTTCCAACTTCTCATGCCCATAACTCTCTAACCATGAGGAGTGATGTGATGTTCCACATATCACCAAAAATGGAATGAAATTTATTATCCATAGAGAATAGTCTTACCTTTAAATATATTAAAACTCATACCATTATACATGAAACAACCTTGGGTCCATTACCCAAACCTTTGTGCTACCGGAATGTGCTACCAGACTTTGTCCAAGGATTGACATCAATCACTAAGGGTTGACATCAATCTACAAATCGCTCTCCAATGGTTTACATCAATGAAAACCAAAAATCCATACCAACTATCCATCAACCTAAGCCAATTGTCTGAGAGTTGTTTATGTATGTGTGTGACTCAGTTGTCATTCATTGCATAATATTAACTAGTTATTTGGACCAAGAAGGAAAAATTCAAGAAATGATTTCCAACCCCTTGGGATAAACTCTCACATATAAGGCTCAGGAAATTTCTTTGTCATGGGGATTTTGTGTCATTATATTAGTGATTCAATTGACCTGAACAGAAATTTATAACTTGCATTGACCGAAGAGATAAGCTACAATTTCAATGAAATAACAAAACATAAACTATAAAAACTTATCCTTAAAAAAGTGCAAATGATGTTACTAGTTATCTCCGGAGTTGAATAACACAAACAATTTGATGAAACATTTACAGGTTTAAAAAAAAACTCCTGAAATTATGGATGGAGCATAATAAATCGAATACTAATATATGATATGTTAATGAAATTAACTACTGCTATAACACATTAGCATATAAAATTGTTCTAGCAACTAGCATAGCCATGTAATTGTAGCTACTGAATGTTGATAAGAATATTTAATGTACAAACCCTAATTCTATCATAAACCCTAATTAGGGATTTAAAATGAAATACACCTATCGACATTCATTAGCCACAATTATGTGGATGTGATAGTATTAGGGTTTCATACAACAACAAAATAAAGCATCAAAAACAAAAGAATGGAGAGATCACACCATAATGTCATCCCTTTCAATTATTAAAGGACAAAAAAATAATCAAATGGAGTTGTTGTCAGATTTAAGAATAAAAAGTGTGACTCTGATATAAGTTTTACGTTGATCGATTACATACTCACTAGAGGCATGTGAAGTTAGCAATTACACTTGACTTGGGAACCGTCAATTAGAAAATTCTATAGAGGAAGTGAGTTATAGAGGTTAAATCATTTACATTATGTTAGCACTAGGAATCACCCTCAGATTGCATACAAGGTAAGCCTAGTACCCATTAGTTTATATGTAAATGTAAATGAATTTAAATAGGTGAAATGGATAAGACTCAAGATAATAATGTTCTAACTCAGAATCCTGGGCTAGCATGCACAAGCAATTGGGGTCTTGATCAACTTCAATCAGTAAGTGGGAGTAAATGTGAATAGAGAGAATATTTTGGTGAGCAAAATGTAAAGTTCTGCTATGGACATCAGGTCTTCAAGCAACCTAAGGAGAAAAAGTTCAAACACAAGCTCTTATTGAATTCAAAGCTTAAGGAAACTGAAGAACATCATAACAATACTATAATGAAACATTCATCATAATAAAACTACAACAATTGATGTGAATCATTCAATCATGAATAATTCAATATCAGAGGCAAATAAGATGGAATAAGAAAGTTGATTTATATTAATCAAGAAGTCTCAAATCAAGGACATAACTAGTTAACCCGTAGCTTCAACAAAATATTACAATAATGGATCCTATCTCAACCATTTGAACCTACTAAAGAATTTGGAAAGTCTATTTATAACAAAAAGAGAAGGAAACAACTGGAGGTGTGAGATGGCCTTCCTCCCATAAAATTATCGAAATAGTTATTTCATCTAACAACTAGGCTAACAACTATGCTATAAAAAAGGAAAATGTTGGGCACTGATCCAACCAGCTTTAAACTAACTTGATATTCATTAATTCACATCCTCTTGTATGCCAAGTGTCCTGGAGAGGTTGTAATCTTTTCATCATGCTGCTAGCTACCATCTTAGCCAATCTCCACCTCATCAACCACTCACGAGGATGATAACTTGAACCCCTTGATTTCAGGTACCTGTTGGTAGCTTCATTTGGTAGTGCTCTAGGTAGTGAGATTTTGTAGCGCCTTCACAAAACTCTCTGCAATTATGTAGCACAACATAAAAAATAAGCCTATAGAATGGGAAGCATCAAGCATGTGTGTTTCTTTGCATAATTCATCCTCTGTTAAAATTTCGGTAGAGCCAAATCCTGTGTAATTTATTGTCTGTGTAAACTTATGTAGTGTCATGCCTGTGTATCTGTGCGTGTAATTTGGTAGCACCCTGACCTCAAAACAAATAGGTATAACCCTGTGGAATTTACAACGCCTTCATTTCACTTCTTAAATGTTTTGGTAGCACCCTGTGGTATTCGTAATGGCATCGCTGCACCAGTCTTGGGAGATTAGGTAGCGTTGTAGTTATCATACTGATAGTATATGAAAATTAGACAATTTCATAGTGCCATAGTGCTACAGAATGTCTGTGTTATTTCTGTTGAAGAGATTAACTCTTTGCAAACCAACAAAAACCTTGAGTTGTATGCATTAGAAGCTTGTAAATCCTTTATAAGTGTCAAAAAAGTAATAATTCCTTAATCACTTATCCTTGCAAAAAGTGGACATTTTAAAAAATGGAGCTCACCTTTCACCAATCACTTCATCAACTTGACACTCTTTCTTGTGGAAGGAGGACTTAATTTTAGCACATCAACATACTTCCCTTTTGTAGTAACAGGGTTGTTCACTAGAAGTGTGCTTTTCTTGACTATTGGTTTCTCCTTCTCAATGGTGGCCTCAATGAACACATTCAAATTTCTTTGAGCCATCTCATCCTTGAATTATTGTAACTATGCTTTGATTTTTTTGTTCTAAGACTGAAAGTCTATTTCTTTCTTATAAAGGTTCTTGAGATGCTTATGGAGAGGTTGGGCCCTTCTTGTTGCAAATCTTCATAAATTAAGAGTGTGGCTGTAACCATCCATGAGTTATTTCATCTTAATCCTTTCAGATAGGCCTTGTGATTTCAAATGAGCCACCTCCTTCCTAGCTTCAATGGGGTGTTTAATCAATATTTTGAAGGTATGGTTGCTAGGTGGAGTGGTCATATGGACAACCTCATTAGGATTCTTAATGGATTAATCTTCCTGTTGCATAGGGACTACTTCTACCATCTTAACAGTCTTCTCAATTCCTTTTCCCTTGTCTCTATTCTTCTTTAGAATGGAATCCTTTGGTAGGACTTGTATTTCAATGACCTCTTTGAGATTTAATGATCTTGTGAAAGGCTTTTTGACCTTGGTGCTAGTTGTTGAAGGAGATGAAGAGAAGTGTAGTTTCCTTCCCTTCTTGGTTGGGGATTTAGTAGAGGAAGGGACCTCTTCTAATTTTGGTGTAGGAGGGGGTGAAATGTTTCTCTGTGGATAAGGGTAGGCCTCCTTCTCTGTCTCTCAACTTCCTTAATGACCTTCTGTCTTGAGTAGGGGCCTTACTCTTTCTTTTCTTGTTGGTACCTTTTGGATCAGTGTTGGTGGATGGCATAGGACTCTGTAACATTGATCGAGGAGTGGATGTTATGTCCAACTTCATGTGAGTAGAATCAATGAATTATTCCCATGAAATGTTCCTCTTTCTTAGTTCTTCTGAAACCAACATTATAATCAACCCAGAATGAAAAATACTAGTATCCACAGCCTTTGATTTGAATTGAACTCTATCTAAAAATTTTCCTATGCTTCTCAACAAGTATAAAGGAATGTTCATTTCATATTTACCAGTAAAATGAAGCAAAATATCTATATGGTACTGGTATAGTGTATTAAACCTCCCCTCACATGTGAAGTATCTTTTAATGATCTTCAACATTTTATAAAACTCTCCAACTAGATGACTTCTTGGTACCCCTTTGGACATGTTATCAGTCTGATACTATGGCTTAAGGAAGTATTTGGAGAAGGTTTCATTCAAATCCATGGATTTAAACCATTTATCTCTTATGATAGGAATCCCTGTGGTTGCTGAAATGGAGGTTCTAGACACCTCAAACTCTATGTCGCCTACCTTGGTCTCAAGGCCATCAAAATGTCATTCAAGTTGCTTTTCCACCTTAGGATGACCCCTATGCATGTTTTAGAAGAAATCAAGGAAGCCCACCCTTTGAAAAACATCTCTAACCATGGGCTTTGCCTCAAAGAAATGCATGTCTGTAGGTTTAGTTCCTACCACAGTACCTCCCTTGTGAGATTTCTTCTTCTGAGGTGTCTCCATAGATGAGGACAAGAGGTCAAAAGTTAAGGTGCATTGAAGGATAGGAAAAGCATTGGAGTCAGACTTCAATAGGGATTGATAGTGAACAATGGTTGTCTTTACCCAAGATTCTCCCCTAACTCAAACTGCTTGTTGGCTTTGGAAAACAATGGCTACAAATTTCCCTACCTTGACTGTTTACAAATATTAAAAATGAGGAATAATCATAGGTGAAGGAAATCACTGTGATGGTCTTTGAAAAATGGTTAAAATCATTCCAATCCAAAAGTTAAATAGGCAGGGGAAACAACAATGAGGTTCAACAACACTTTTGGGTAGCATAGTGCGCATACAAGGAGCAAACGTTGCTTGGGAAATTCAACTTCTTTGAAAGAAAGGTGAATGGTTGTATGGTAACTGAGTGCTAGGTGACAATGACTACAAGTTTGTATAGAAGAAATGATAATAGGTATGAAGGAAAGGACGACTTGCAAAGAATATGACTACCCAAGCTCTAGGTGACAATTACTATCTCAAATTTGATATGCAAAGGAGGGAAACCATGGGATACCTGGAAAAATAGATGATAAATTGGAGTTATGCATATTTGTAGGAGAGTATCATGAGCATCTAGGCCTCCAAATATACCTCGGTAAGTGATCCCATAGCACCTCTATCAATTGGTCCGAACTAATAGTTTTAGCAGGTCCAAGTTTTTTGAACATTTCAAACTTTGAAAACCGTTAGAAAGCTCATAAAGATCAAATCCTCAAGGGAATATTTTAACTAAACAAGGAATTGAAAACAATACAGACATGACATCATCACTATGATAACAAATCATGGCAAAAATAAAGGACAAGGAGTGTGCTAAGGAAAATTCTAATGAGTTGGTAGCACTCCTTTTTCAAAAAGTTGATTTGACCATTTTAATAGGACAAAGGGATAGCATGGAAAGTATATGAAGGCATGAGTGAGGAGAGTGACATGTCAAGTCAAGTTGGTCATGGGGTGAGTCGGTCTTAGTGTCAAGTCATGAAGTGGGTCAAAACAGAAGCCAAGAAAATGAACCTAGGCCAAAAAATCTATGTGAGGGTCAAAGATTGAGTCATGACTTAAGAATTCATTTATTCAAGGTAACCTAAGTAAATCACACTTTAAGAAAATAAATCAAAATTTAAAGACCTAAACTCTTAGAAAAATTTAAAACTAAGGGCTAAAGATCCAAGGCAACTTAGTGTGATAACACATTAAGTATTTGAATTTTGAAAAAAAAAAAGTGTGTGATTCCATATTGTGATTCTCTTACTCCTCTATCGAAAACAATTTCAGTTTCAGTGGGCTGAGAGAGAGATGGTCAAGGTGGATGGAGAGAAGTTTAAAAGCTTCAAATCTTATCTTTTTAGTATTATCCACTAAGTTCCATGCATATGATGATTTCCTCTTTGCACAACAATACGATGAATAAGTGGCATGACAGATTGTCCATTTGTTAAAAAAAATTCACTTTCCATGATGTTTCAACAAAAATAATTGCATGTGTGCCAAGGAAAGTAGAGATACATTCTCTAAAATGATTTATACAATCCTTGACTTCTATCGATTTTAATACAGGCATACAACCATCAAGACAGAATGAGACCATTGACCCAAATGACATGATATATGATCATCATTTCTCATAGTTTGTGTCTATTTCAAAAGTATTTCAATGAAATATAGAATTTGACCATCTGCAAATTATTAAAATCCCACTGCAACAAAGAATTTGTGCATTTTCCTCTATCAATAATGAAGGGGGAGGATCATACAATCATGTGTTCAGATCATTTCTGTGTGGGAATGGTGATGGTTAACGCTTATTTTCCGAATCATTACCTCCAATATATCCATATGGTATAATGTCGATCAATATTTATAGAGCATTCTCTCATCCATGAAAGCGGTCCATGCAATAAATAATAATAGGATTTGCATCTTGGGTTGGTTTGTAAGGTACCATATATATTATAATAGTCGAAAACATAAATATTGCATAGAATAATAGTGTAACAACACAATAGATGAAACCACAACACCAAAACAATACCTTTATTTATAGGAAACAATGTTCACATTCCTCTTCGAGGGGGAAACCTCTAGTAGAGAAATTCTCTATTACAATATTTCTCAAGAAAAAACTTCTCATTCTCTGTACTCCTATTTATACTAAATCTATATACCCAAAACAATAATCTAGAGAAATATATGTCTACAAGCAAAATCTTTAGGTCTTCTTACATTTGACTTATTCTCCCTTATTATTAGGCCTTATTAATATCGACCTTTATTACATGGAAATATATTATTATACCTACATGAGGGGTTAGGGAGACGTTGTAAAGTGGATGGAGAATTACACAGACCAACGAAATTACCAATAACTCATAATGACCCTCATGAGTTTGAAATGCAGTCTTTGGAATGTCTTCTTATTTCATATGGATCTGGTGGTAGATAGAATGAAGATTGGGTTTTTTGAAGTACTGAGCACCACTCAATTCATCCAAGAGGTCATCAATGAAAGGAATTGGGAATTTTTCTTTTATTGTGAGTTTTTTGAAGGAATGAAAATCAGGACAAATGTGCTAAGTACCTTATTTCTTGAGTAACATGAAAAAATGGGAATAATAGGGGTTGGTACTAGGATGAATAACATGGGCTTCTAGCAATTCATGAACAATTTTATCAATTTCATTGTTCTGGGAAAATGGATGATGATAAGGATGAACATTGGAAGGAAGAATGTGTTGTATGAGAGGAATGGAATGATAATGGGTGCCACGGGAAGGGGGAAGTTATTTGGGTGTGGTGAAAACAACTTAGTGGGAGGAGAGGATATATTGGATGTCTGGATGCACAAAGGGTGTCTCAACAGCTTGAATGTATTGGAGTTGAGAAATAATTCCATATTGACCTTTTTTGAGGATATTTTCCATGCAATGGGAACTAATGATCTCACGGGAGGCTATTGTGATTCCCTAGAACTTATAATATTGTCCCTTGTGTTGGAATTGCATGGTTAAGACCTTTAAATCCATGAGAATGGGGCCAAAAGTGCGTAACCATTTGGAACCAAGAAAAATCTCAGAAGCACCCATGTCTATAGAAAACATATGGGATTTCAGGTGATACTGACCAATTTGGAGCCTCACATTTTTACAATGTCCCCCACATTTCATGGAACCTCCATGATTTGAAAATTATTAACGACACGGATGTAACAATTGAATTCTTGGGAAATGTAGTGATGAATAAAATTATGGGTGCTACCACTATCCACAAGGATGATGGCTTTCCTATTTTTAATGTACAAAATTAATTTGAGGGTTTGGGGATCAGAGAAGCGAGTGAGGAAATTAGGTGAAATCATCAGTTCAACTCTTGGTGGATCAGAAAGTGAGATTAGATTACATTGTGGTGTTATCTCGTTCATAGGTGAAACAATGACCTCTTCTTTAGAAACATCCTCAGTTATGGCCATAAAAATATTATTTTCCTCACACTTGTGCCCGGGAAAATATTTTTCAACACAATTATAACAAAGACCCTTGAGTTGGCATTCAACCATTTCATCCATGGTTAATTTATGGATCTTGAGGGGAGTTGTAGGAGAGGGGGGATTGGTGGGTTTAGGGAGAGGAGGAAAGGATGTTTTGTGGATCTGGGAGGAAAGAATTTGTTGTTCTTCCTTGGATAATTAAGTAGATTCCAACTAAGTCTGAGGGCATGCCATGAGAACATGGGCACAAATTTCATCTTTTAGGACACTGATAAATAATTCCCTCTATAAGGCATCTGACATGCCCTACATTATGAAATTCAAGTTCTCAAATGTTGTTACAAAGTCTTATGCTATCCCAGTTTTCTTCAACTTGGTCAAATGACCTAAATGATGGGTGTCAGAGTCAAAGCGGTCATAAATATATACAAAAAACTGTGTCCAAGAAACATATCCTTGGCGTTCCTTTTTATGCCATTTCCACCATTTATAGATTTCCAGATACATATGTAGGATACCAAAATGAATCTTGGCTAAATAATTAGTAATTCCATGCAAAGATAAATAATGTTCCATTTGAGTGACCCAACTTGTGGGATCTGATCCATCAAATTTGTTCACCTCAATTTTAGTAGTGCGAAGGTCTTGAGGAAGGTGGGTAGAATGAGAACCTTGGTAATGGTAAGAGCCATGGTATTCTTGGTAGGATGGTTTTTCAGAAGAGGAAGGGTTCGACAAATGGGCCATTAATTGGTCAAGTGTGTCTTTGATGTATTTGATGTGGGAACATTGGTTCTGGATGATTTGAATAGATTAATTGAGAAATATAGTGTTGGCATTGATATTCTTGATGTCCTCCTTGTTTTGGAGGTTATCAACAACCAATGCATTGATTTCTTGGGTGCGGGTGGTGGCCATTTAGAAAAATGGTCAAGCAAATGGGATAGGGAGGGAATATGGGGGTTGGGAGGGGTGGGTGGGACCATTGTGAAAAATGGTTTCAAGTGATAGGTACCATGGTGATCAAGGCGAAAAGGGGAATCCAATGGGATAGAGGAAAAATAATGGTACAGGGAAAGGGGTTGGGTCCACTAAAAAAATTGTATTAAAAATGATAAGTACCGCGATAATCAAGAAAAAGAGAGGAATCCAATGGGATAAGTCCCAAATAAGTGTGTCGGTGGGACCACTATAATCCCTTTTACTCATGCGGAGTTATACTCCGAACTCAAGAATAATGTAATGTTGAAAGGCCCAAATTCTTAATAGGAAAAAATGTGTGGTAATTTCACAATCAAAATGTAGGCGGTAAAGTTGCATGCCAATAGATCTTGTCTATTTTGTTTCTATTTCTGTCCCAAGGGTTAAGGTATTTAGGGTTTCTATAGAAAAGGGTTTTCCCTATGTTATATCTTTCTGACATACATGCAGGGTCAAACAATAGTACTCGGCCCAATATCTCAAGGGACCGACTAAGGAGGCTAGACTGTGCCCTTAGTTGTACTACCCAAGTGCTAGAAAATTTCTTCCCGAGTGTTGTTCTAGGTGGCACTATAATAGTCAAAAAGTCAGTTGGTTTATGTATGAAGGGATTCAAGATATCTAGGATGATCCATATAAATGTGTTGTCTGATGCATTACAACTTGAAAGCGGTACCCACATGGGTTACAAGGGTGGCCAACAATGTGTGCTTAAGTACCCCTTGTAGTTCCTACGTGTATGCTTCCCC
Organism: Picea mariana; assembly: GCA_032191745.1. NCBI lineage: Eukaryota > Viridiplantae > Streptophyta > Pinopsida > Pinales > Pinaceae > Picea > Picea mariana. The sequence continues at coordinate 8,222 of JASDQU010032772.1, read as the reverse complement.
AACCATGTATTTATGCATTGAGCAACATATCTTTGTAGCTTTAAGATGCCGAAATATGTCTCTACCCTAACAAAAAATAACCCACATTTGTCTGCCAAGGAAAGTGCTATGACACCACTTGTAAGGTACCATATCTATTTTAATAGCCGAAAACAAAAATATTGTAGAGAATAATAGCGAAACAACACAATAGATAAAACAACAACACCAAAATAATACCTTTATTGATATGAGACAATGTTCACTTGCCTCTTTGAGGGGGCAATATCCAGCAGAGTAGTGCTCTATTACAACAATTCTCAAGAAAAAACTTCTCATACCCTCTACTCCTATTTACACTAAATCTATCTACCCAAAAGAACAATCTAGAGGAATATCCTTCTAGAAGAAAAAGATTTTATTAGGTTTTCTTACATTTGACTTATTCTTCCTTATTACTAGGGATTATTAATATCGTCCTTTATTACATGGAAATATATTATTCTACCTACATGAGGGGTTAGGGAGGTTAGGTCCCTAACATGGTGGGCACTGGGATATTTCCAAATGATAAAAAGCCTTTGAAACTTACAATATTAAGTACAAATGGATACTATGGAATAGAACTTATATTTAATTAATGAATAAAGTAACAAGGTTATAGCATATGCATCAGACCGATATACATCACAACTTGATAATGGTGAAAAAAAAATTGCAACTCTTTTATCATGAGATTACAATAATTGCATAATCGTTTAAACCTATTACAAAATAAATACATGTATATATAAAAATCTAACGATAGGATGAGAGGGACCTCCCATGTTCTCGTGAATCAAACTAGTAAAAATAATTAAGACAACATATAGATAAAATTGGATTCAATATTCCCCAACCATCCATATAATTTTAGAAGACTTTGAAAATAATTGAATTAGGTTTTAATATCACATGATATCATGAAGCCTTCCTTTGAAGCATAAAACCAGGATATCCAAACTGTGATTTGCTTGCATATCTTAAAAATTGGCCGCACATCAATTTAGAAAAAAAAAAAGATTAGGAAAACCTCTATATCTCCCTAAATATCCAATATTTCAGGAATCTTCATGAGGTGATCTAATTGAGACCATATTGTAGAAAACCCATGTTCTAGATTTCTCAGATTCTTCACAGTTTTCCTGTAAATATCATTGGAAGTTGATTATTTCTAGTTTGTCAAGTTTTTTAACTGAAAAAAACCTTAATCATGGTTGGATACCTCCATGTGTGACTTGGGCATGAACCAAGGGACATATATCACCATGCTAGGGTCCATATATACAAAACCCATGTGTGTATTTTCCACCTAGGAATGCACATACATGTGAACCTACAAACTCAGGTAATGGAATTCCATAGGCAATAAAAGAACTCAACTAGAATTATTCGTCGCTAAATGTTCAAAGCCTCATTAAAATCTATGAATAGCTTAGGAAGTACATTAAAATAAGCAATCATTACCTCTAAATGATTGTTGCAAGGTTTAAGGCTTCAAATCATGGATTGCTATCATAATAGTGTAAGGTTCAATTATAAAGTAGGGTGGTAGTGGAAAAAATAGGTATGAAATCATGGAAAAATGGGAGGCCAACATATCCTCCATTCCTGAGTGTTATCATGTCCTCATGCCAAAAAAGTAGGCATTGATCAGGGCCATACAAAATTCTTTCTTTCCATCTTCTCTTATGAAAATAGATCCATTGATAACTCCTAAAATGTTGAGAAGACTGAAGTGATCGCATATGTTTCTAGCAGATCCCAACTGCATCAATCAAGTTGGTAATAGATCATATTCAAGCTGTTTGGAATTCTAAGGATCTAAAATAATCTCTAAGAACTATGTGGTTTACTATTCTTCACCATACTTCTTGCAATCCTTTAAGTGAGAAGTGTTTTTTAATGGTGTTCCTAATGTTGGAGTGCTCTTGACTAGTTTTTTCTTTCGTGACTGTTGAAACAATAAGTGTGCACCTTCAAGAAGAAATAGCCATAATTATGTACCTTTGAGAATATTTTTATTATTCAGAAAGTCCTTTTATCATCTCACTAGCACCAAAGATTTTGAAACCTAAGTATTCTCTCATGAAAACATTATGAAAAGGTCTTTACATTTCCTTTCAATGCATCTGCGCTAATAAAAATTACCCTCATGAATTTATGAGTTTCCTCTCTCTTGAGAAATAGACACTGTAATATTTTAACATTCCTGCAAGCAACCCAAGTCTAGACAACACATCTTAACAATGTCCCACATTTATATCTATTATAATTCTCCAAGAAATCACAACACTTAGAGCCATTGTAATTTGATAAGAGACCATAAAAGTAGATAGAGTAATTGGTATGAAATCACAAATTTCCTTAAACAAATCAACTTGAACTTCAAGATATTTTATGGTCTAGAATTCCCTTCCCTTGATCAATCTCTATTGACACCTATATCTAAGGTGAAAAAAAGAATCTATGTTAGTGATTCAACCTATGAAATAAAATTAAAAGGGAATATACATAATGTTTTTTCCATCCATTAACTCAGTTCAACCCTAATTTATTGTTTATACATAGGTGAGCTCATTGTTGATAGAAATTATTTATGTGTGACAGATGCATGGTTGTGGATTTTTTTGAGTGCTTCCCTATGTTGGGATGTTCATGAAATCACCTGTGTTGGTCTATAACCTTTTAACACTAATCATTTGTGAATTTTCCCCTCCTTTCCCATCGACTTTCATCTTTAGGAAACAAAAAAAAAATCGAACCCTCCATTACGACAACAAATAGATATGTACAAAGGTAATTTTATTTTTTGTGTTAGGAATTTAAAAAGATCACAACATAAATTGATATCATTACAAGAGAAACATCAGATAATGACACAATCCAACGCATTGAAATAAATAATAGCGACACATGATCCACACATAAACATAAATAGCAATGCAATTCAACACATCCAATCAACTAAATAAAATTACTAATAAGTGATCAACCATGTCGCTGAATATAAAAAAAAAAATACCTACCCAACCTATCCTGCATGGTTAGGACCTCGGGTACACATAAGCAATGCTCAAGCCCAACATTCATCTGATTAACTTTGACCACTTAAGGTCTCAGGGTTGGTAAATGTTCTGAGGAACAAGGAGGTATTTAAATCCCTTAATAAATCACAACTAATAACTCCAGATGAGGTTATCATTCATACATCAATGTTATTTCATGGTGAAAGAGTAATCTAATTATTAACTCAACATATATCAACATTATTCCATGGTGAAATAGTAATATAATTACTCAATCAATCATACATCAACAATATTCTAATCACACAAGATAATCTAATTACTTAATCAATCATACAACAACATCGCCATAAAATTAAATGACAATAGAAAAATAGTTTTGCTTAGAAAATACATAGATAAATGCATATACCATTCTTGATGGAAAGGAATTGGTGGTGATCACTATTAATGGCTCAGTTGAATTCCTTCAATGATTAGTGGCAATCTAGACTATCACTAACAATATTATCGAGATGACTTTGGATACTCTCGACATAAATCTTGTTAAGTTAGAAATAATTGATTTTAGAGTTCTTGCTTACTAACTCATGCAGATTGATGAGTTCGTTGTTAATGAGGGGTGGCTTATATTCACTCACCTTTATATTCATTGTATGGATTTATCCCTAGAACAAGTTTGAATCCCCAAATGTTTTGTAGAATTAAAACCGTTAAATTACTCTATGTATGATGGAAATAAACATAATGTCATGTTAAAAATGTTGCGTAATATGCACTTAAGAATATTTAAAGGATAAATATTTTAAACTATGTAAACATGAAATTTTAGGTCACCTACATACTCATTTATAAAGAAAAGGGATTCAAATCTCAAAGATCATTCAACCAATCAATCAATTGCTTTATACCTCCATATAAAGATCTTAGAAAAGATCAAGTAAAAAGGATTCCCCTAGTATATATCCACTAGAGGGTTTTATAATAGATCACTCCCAATCATATTAGACTAAAAATATGGCATATGAGCTTGGGTCAAAGGCAAGTTTTATTTTTAAAGGTTGAAAGATTCTAGTGTGGGGTACCTTCCAGGTAACACAAAAATATTGGCAATGACCTTGAAACAACAATGAATGTAGTAACAATCCCAAGGAGGGGAGGTGAAGAATTGTCGTTGAATGAAAATGAACATAACCATAATTTAAGGATAAACCCTTACACTTCATCTAAACAAGTACGTGGAGAAAGGAAGCCAAGTCAGACTATGTTCCTAAACAAACTTGCATGGGTTAAGCACATCTTTTTTTGGGACCTGCTTCAATGGCTATATGTCATGCGAAACAACTTGAGTTTTAGCTTATTATGTGTGTTAGTCCATGGCTCACATTGAGACAACTTATGCTCTACCCCGTCCCAATTGTTTACTTTAGGTATGGTACTTCACATAACAGATACTGTAATTTTTTACTATCAATAGTTCGATCACCTATTCACACTGCTATTATGATTTGATCTTCTTCACACATTAAAGTGGAAATCTCCTTGGTAATCTGGTAATTATAACATTACGGATCATGTCAGAGAAAGGAGAGTCCATCCATTCCTATCATTTAAAATTCAAGAACAATGCCATTCAAGAAAAAATTTCCCAGTATCTAAATCGCAGAGGTTGACGAATAAATTCTAATTATAGCACTAATCAAATATGCACAAATTAAGAATGGTGATTTCACCTACCCTGGTCATTATTGGTGCACTTTCATTTTTGTTCTTGTTCCCACTGTGTGTCCCTTTCCTAGGTAAAGGTTGAAACATGTGATTTCGGTGGTTGTAAATTAGGCTCTTTTACTTGACGAGAGTGGAGGTACCACGTGTTGATATTATGGTAGTTGTGAGAGGTATTAACCTCTACGTGTAACCCTGAAAATAATAGAATATTCCCCGAAGCAAGAAGAAACCCTAAAGCATTGGACATAACCCTTGAAGACAAGTCAACTAAAGGAAATATTTAATATTTACTTTTTATCCTCCATAATGAGAAGTCAGCCCAAAAAGATAAGGAGGAGCAGTATAAATATAGGATTCCAGAGCTCATTTGACATACACAGCTCGCAACTACAGAAATTTAGTTGTGCACAAGTCTGGAGAGTAGTTGCAACTATAGCTACTACAACTTGTATTTTCGGTTTCAGTCTTGCACTCTCTCTTGGTTATGGTTTGGAATTTTTTCTTGGTATGTTAACTTTGGAGAGTGATACGCTACCTTGATTGGATTTTTGACCTAGGGTTTTCTTCCAGAATTATTCTCTGTCAAGGTTAAGGTGCTCAGGGGTGTCTTCGGACTATGGTTGGGTGACAATATTGCTATATTGTCTATGGTTAAACACGCAAACCTATTATTTTCTAATAAGTTATGGTCCCACACTATCTTTGAACAATATAACCATTGGAAGATAGATTGGGAGGATTTTCTCAATTACAGTTGCAGTTGCAGTCAAAGCTTTTGTTGCAGCAAAAAAACCCTAACCCTCTTGTTGAGGCACCTTAAGTGAAGATATTGACCTAATTTCTAGATATCCTAGTGCACCCTAACCTAGTGCACCTCCTGGTACTCTGAATAAGCTAAGACATCAAGTTTGAGTTTTTGGTCAAATTCAAAGGTTGACCAAGTCAATGCAGTCATGACCTACTCTATGAAGTCAGAAAACAAGTTAGAAGGGGATTCTAGATTCAGAGCATGGAAGACAAGGATTGATCTCATCCTTTCCAAGAATAAAGTGTTGGATATCATGAAAGGAGATATCGTGGCACCATATTTTGAAGAAGGAAAAGAGAAGGAACCTGAGAACGTTGTAGTTATGGAGAAATTCAAAGACAATGACATCAACTCCATGAGTATCATAGTGGACTTTGTAAAATACCACTTGATACCCTAAATCTCTCATATTAACTCATCTAAGAAGATGTATGATTCCCTAACTAACCTCTTCTCAGTAAAAAACATTGGAAATGTAACGAGTCTGAAGAATGAGCTCTGTGACATGAAAATGAATGATGATGACAACATAACATCATACCTTATGAGAATCTCTCAATTAAGAGATCAACTACAAGCTATTGAAGAAATCATTTCAGAGAAGGAACTAGTAAATATAGTACTCAATGGTCTTCCCAAGACATGGGATGCATTTTCCACAAGCATGAAAAAAATAAAGGAGTATCCCACATTTGAAGAACTTTGGAATTGTTTTGCACAAGAAGAATAAAGGAATAATGAAAAAGATAAATCCCAAAATAAATACAATGATCAAGCTTTCACAACAAAGTTCAAGAATTTCATGAATGAGAAGAGGTTTGCCTCAAGGAAGAAACCAAATCAAGAAAAGTGTAACGACCCTGATTAAATAAATATTTAAAGATTATAAAGTAAAAATAATTAAAGAAAATAATTGTGATTAATTAAGTAATACTCTAACTACAGATCACATTTAATGACCTGAGAAATAAATTTAAAAGATCACTGAAAAATGTTAAAAAAATGGTTGCGTATGCAGAGAGGGAGCCTATGAATCCAGAGAAGATAAAACATTTAAGGAGGGAGAAGGGACAGGCACGGAGGGTGGTTGGAGGAGTAACTGCATGAGTCGGCGAAGGAGGAATAAGGCAAAGGGGAAGGTTGACGAGAGGATTCATTGGACAGAGGAGAGATTTTTCTAGGGACTTTTGGACTTGTTGTGAGCACAGAGTTTTGGACTATGGATTTTGATCAGTTGAGGCACTGAGTTGCTGGAGGTTTTGGGCACGGGGGCCAGGATATCCGTAGATATGCTGGAGCTAGGTAGTTTTCCTAGTTGGCATGGAGGACAATAGTTTTGGGCAGTTATTTTCCTGTTTGTGGCAGGATTGATTTGGGTAGCAAGTAACAAGAAGGCAGCAGCAAGGCACAGTGGCAACATCAATTAGCATCAGAACCAGGTACTTTGTTAGGTTATGTATTTATTTCTTTCTGCCATGAAATCAATATTTATTGATAAATCTAAGTTACTGAAGTTGTTGTCATGAAAATCAATATTATGCTAGGAAGTTACTGTTTCAGCTTACTAAATAAAATGTTTATGAAATTTAATGATGCTTAGAGATATTAGGTTGTTACATATGGTATCAGAGCGTCTTAGTTCAAAATCTGGGCCTAAGGGCCAAAACCCCAAGTGTTAACTCCAGCCACACTTAAACTACGAACAAAACACGTTCAGTTTGACCCGATATGACTGATACAGTATCCGAAAATATACTCAGGTAGTACCCCTAAGTTATCCCAGCATATGATCTGCTAGACATATCACAAGTAACTACTTTAGGCAATATCCTGTAACTGGATCATGTATGGTCACTACAGTTTTAGTCTGAATATTCAAAGGAACACCCTTTAAAATAGCAGCAGTGAACTGGATAGTTGGAAGGATCACTTCCCACAAACCGACTATCCTTAAAGCAGCCTGAATAAATCTATTAGGCATGAAAATCAGAGATGATAACTTAATTTTATTTGAGCAATACTTTTCCATGAAGTTTCGGGTAAGAGTGACACCTGAAATCGATGAAAATGTCAAGGCAAGCTTCTATCGAAGGCTTGAAGTCGGAAAGATTCAATAACTACATGAATTATACTATATAAAATGAAATAGGGTTTTTGCAAGACCTTGAAAGGGCCTACTTCATCTTGAACTTACCTAAATGAGGAACTGCCGATGTGCAGTCGGACAAAGGAAACTTAGAATACTTCCATCACGCAGGAACAATGTAAAATAGTTGCCTGTACTAGCCTCAGTGAAATTTTAAAGAATCTCAGGAAGTATAGACCCATTCAAATTTTAACCTTGCTAAGAAAGCAATTTTAACACTACGTAATGTTTTATGCAACTAATCGATTATCCTGAAGGAGAGTTGTCTATTACGTGGGACAACAGATCTGAGCCATCAGATCTTGAGTGAAATCCCGTCAACCATTAGATCTCGAAGAAGTTGCGTCGGGTTTAAGACCTAGTGTGCAGAGGAGGAGTTCCAGAAGAGTCATCGAGATATCAGAGTCATCGGCGTTTTGTTAAATCAAAGAATTGAGACCTTGTGGTTCTTGAAATCTTGCGAATGGATCCCAGCTGTTGATCTCGGTAGGGA
>JASDQU010032770.1:5353-17862 GCA_032191745.1 Picea mariana | reverse complement strand
GGGGCATATTAGATTAGTAATGTTATTTTATTTATGTCATCTTTAGGCCATTAGTTGTAATTATACCTCATAGTCTCCTATATATACCAAGGAGACATTTTCATTTTGAATCATCTTGTACTTGAACATTTAAGTGGGGTAAAAGGAGGTTGCCCCCTCGAAGAGGCTTATTATCTGAAATTCTCTCTTTTTCAAGGTGATGAGTACTTTTTCTAAGGATTTTCTATGCTATATTGATATTTGGTTCTTAACACACCAAGCTAGTTAAAGGGAAAGGTTTATCCAAGCTATTGAATGAATCTAATTATGAAGCCTTCGAGGTTAACTTCATTAATGATTACTCAGTTGATCAACATGCTGAGTTCTCTGAAAAAATTTCTCAGGACAACTTACCATTAGCAGAATGTACCTGGTATGGAGACATTACATATTTTATACAAAGGTTAAAGCCTCCTGATGGAATGGGGAAGAGCAAGGAAAGAGATTTAAAACTCAAAGAAATCAAATATTGCCTTATTGACCAGGTCTTATATTGGAAAGACCCCCTGAGAGTGCTTCTGAGATGTATGGATCTACAGGAGGGCCAAAGAATTATGTTTGATTTTCACAGCAGCCTATGTGGGGGACATCATTTCTGGAAGACCACAACCTACAAAATTCTCAGGGTTGGGTACTACTGGCCCACTTTCTTCACTGATGTCTACAAATAGATCAGAGCCTACATCAAATGTCAAAAATTCTCAGGAAATCAGTAGCTCAAATCCTTGCCACTAAAGCCCGTAGTAGCCTCAACACCCTTTCAACAATGGGGGTTGGATTTCATTGGGGAGATTCATTTGGATTCAAGTGGCCAACACTGGTGGATCCTAACTAAAACAAATTATTTCACCAAATGGATAGAAGCCATCCCCACCAGGAGTGCTTCACACAAGGTAATCATCATTTTCCTGGAGGATATCATAGCAAGGTTTGGTTGTCCAGACAGAATCATTACTGACAATGTTGCATCCTTCAAGTCTGAACCTTTGATCAAGTTCTATGAGCAGTTTGAGATTTCACTTATTCACTCCACTCCTTATTATCCCCAAGGCAATGGACTAGCAGAGTCTTCTAACAAAAGTCTAATCAGGCTCATTAAAAGATTGTTGTAAGACAATAAGAAGGACTGGGATTCAAAACTCAAATTCTCTCTGTGGGTTGATCAAGTGAAAATAAAGAGGTCCCTAGGCATCTCCCCTTTCCAATGTGTTTATGGGACAAAATCTGTATTTCCCTCTCAGCTAGCTTTACCAATAGAAAAATTCTTTCAGGAGTGTCAAGGAGAGCCTGATGATATGATCAGGATAATTCATCAACTGGTGAAGGTCCATCAGACTAGAGAGAAAGTGGTGGATAGAGATTATGATCATCAACAGAATATCAAGCAGGCCTTTTATAGGAAGGTGAGAAAGGAGGAATTCACGCTGGGAGATCTAGTGCTTAATTGGGATGCACCAACACAGGACAGAAGCAAACATAGAAAGTTTGAAGCTCTCTAGATTGGGCCCTTCAAAGTCTCTGAAGTGTTTTTAAACAATACCTACAGGTTGCAGGATTTGGAGGGTGATGAAATTTTTGTGGCCCTGTAAATGGGCATTTTTTGAAGAATTTCTTTATTTGAGCCTTAAGTGGCTCCTCTGATTTTTTAAATATTGTTTTCCTGTTCATTTTTCAGTTTCAATAAATGACTCCATAGCCCAACAACAAGGCACTGATGCTGCAGAAAATTTCTTAGAGCCTCGTAGGGAGGACTCTATCCCCCATGGAACCTGATGTTATCACATAAACATGTACGTGGGTGTTTTGGTGAAAATAATGACAAGAAGCGAGTTGAAAAACCCACTTATCCTAAGATTGGTGTGAAGGCACACCATTCTAAAGGGAAGGCTCATATGGATGGCCAGAGTTCACGCGCCTATATCTACGGTTGAGGTTTAATTCTAGGACCGCCCCCACCATTCTTCTTTTAATGGGGGGGGGGTCCGATATGAGAGCGCACAGGTTTAAGTGACTGAGATTGGATTGCTTAGATCTATGGTGCAGGTTCCATTCCAGACCCCCCTTCCTATCGTTCTACTTTTAATAGGGGGGGTATGAAATGGGTGGTTTGTAATGAGCCCCCCCCTAAATATTTTTACCACTTACCACTCTCACCTCTTGGCGCCATCTATCTCCCACTCCATCTCTCTCTTCTTCTTGTCACACCCCCACTCCCCTCCCACCGTTCACAACTGTGCACCTGTCATCTACTCACCCCGACGTCATGTCTCTTTCTATTTATCCCTCTTATCTTCTGACATCTATTTCTCCTCCTCCAGGTCACCCATCCTAGTGACGTGTTTTCCCCCTTTATTAATCACGTACCCCCACATCTTCTCAGCCCCGTGTCTCCTCCACCTGAATCTCACATCTCAGGGACCATGAGTTCTGTCACCCATGTTTTCCCGACTGCTTTCCCTCTGCCACATCCATCCACATGGCCTCTCCTCATTTCATCTCCACACCAAGATGTCAAATCACCTCTGTCAGGTCATCGTTCATTCACCACTTTGTGTCATGTGCTCCGGTCATCATGCCGGATCCCACGTCTTCTTGCTATCCTTGTCATGAATTCCCTAAGAAGTTCCATATGGCAGAATGAGAATGTCTCCACATCCTTCAAAAGAAGAGTTGACCCGGGCCTTACCTCATCCCAATGAAGCAGTTATTGAAGCAACTGATCGTGGTTGGACATCATTTCCACCATAAATGGAAAGTCCAGAAAAGGACTGCAGTTTGTCAACTCATGTGCAGACCCATTCCGGAACATGATTGCATCTGACTGAAGTTCACGACTGACAAGAGAATGCATGCGCAGTCTGTCATAAAGCATGCAAACATAATGCCTTCAATGAATTGACTCAAACTTGCTGTTGTGGTCCTGCTTGGAGTATATACAAGAATTTTTGTCAGTTTTGTTAGTGTCTATGGTTGAGCTAGGCTCTTGATTGTAAAGTTTGATGAAGCATTGGTTTCCCTGGTTATGTATTGGCATCTGAGACTTCTTATTTAATGAATGCCAGCTTCTTTTCACTTCTGTATACACTGTGTTAAGACACTCAAAATTGGAGGATCCAGTCGAGGGTTATTATGTTGTTGTGGTGTATGATTGATCATAGCAGTATCTTCACTAGTCTTGAAACAACTCTCTGTGTTATCCTTTTTGTCTTACAATGAGTGACTCAGAATTGGAGGATCCATTCGAGTTGTTACAGTAGCATTGTGATGTAGGTTTGATCACTTTGTTGTTGTATATGTGTCACTTAGGCACATTTCAGTGTCACGTTTTTCTTCTATGAACTATTGGAAGGCCGAACTCTCATAGCAATCTCATCCACCATTCTCATAAAGTCTTCCTTCTACTCATTTTAAGCTCAACTTCCTGACTGAAGTTAGATCAATACCTCCCTTGCTCGTGCATGCCTGGCCTAGTTTTCTGAGTTAAAATGATATTTTCTTGGGCCAGCACCCCTTTGACCACCCCGATTTATTCATTTGTGACATATAAAACTTTACTCCTGCCACAATCCAGAAGTGACTTCTGGTGCTAACAGATAGAAGGTGTTGAGGTTGCACTGGTTGTAGCGGTCTTCTATGCATCCTTTGAATAGACTGTGCAGAGGATGGATTTTTCAGTATGAGAGATTACCTTGCAACACTGTTTTTGTGGAGCAGTAGTCGAAACTACCTCTGGTATCTTATAGATATGACCTACGAGAGTAATAATGGCACTACGGGGTCTAGAATCATAGACAACATGACGTCTCCACATATATGGTTGACCCAAAACAACATCACAGACATCAAGAGGGGAAAAATCACACACTACCTCATCCTTGAAGGGATGGATTCCATAGGACAAGCAACACTGTTGGCTGACACGACATCTCATCCATGGTTAAGACACCCTATGTTGTATGGTTGTGGGTGTGGTGTTGTCAACAAACCCAACTGTTTGATGACCTTAGCTGATATGAGGTTCTTCTAGCTATTGTTATCAACAATGAAATGCAACGGGGTCCCCTTCACCCACATCTATGAATGGAAGAGGTTCTCCCCCTCTTCAGGATCTACTGATTCTTCTGGTTGAATTGTTGCAGTCACAACAATGGTAGTGGGGTTTGCGTTGGTGATCTGTCTATTTTCAAAATTTTCTGGATCAGATTCTGAATCAGGGTTTGGCGTCGTGTATTTGACCTCGACAACCAATGACTGTTTTGAGCGACATTCAACGCTGTTGTGCCATGGAATTTTGTTGAATTCGCACCACTTCCCAGTGTGATTCTTCATCTTCCCTTTACCCTTTTTGTCCTATGTCTTGGACTTGTTTTCTAGGGGTTGTTGGTTAGGCTTGTCTTTACCATGCTTTGGTTGTTGCAGAGTTGTAGACCCGAATTCCCATTTGTTCTGGTGCCTAAATTTCTACTCGATTTTGACAACATAACGATAGGAAGCTCCTAATGATGAGATGTTTAGGAAATCCATTTCGGTTTATATGTACCTATGCAAAGCCCCATGGTATTTCAGAACCATGTGCTTCTCGTAGTCCTTGATACCCATCTTGGTGCGCAAGGTATGTAAAGTATTTGTGAACTTCGACGCTATTAGGATCTTCTCTTGCCGCAGTGTGGTCCATCTCAAGTACTAGTAGTCATAGTTATCAACATGATAATATTGTTTTTTGACTGTATCCACAAAAAATCCCCAAGTGGGATCGACCCCATAGATTTCAGATTCCTCTGTGGAACTTTTCTCCCAGTAATTTTCCCACCAATGTTTGACATGGGGGAGAGCCTTGAGGAGTGCGAAGGTGATATTTTCCCCGTCGAAAAAAATATTGAATAGTGAAATAACCTTCTAATAGATTTAACCATTTGTCTAAGGAGTTCGCATCTATCAAACCTTCAAATATGGGAATATCAAAATTAACTTGTACCTTGAATGGAGAGGATCCTCCAAAATGGTCACTTGATGAAGATGAGCCTATTGCTATCAACAAACATTGAAGAATGTGTGCAAAATTCGCCATCATTTCGTCTCTATGCCATGCAAAATATTTATCAAGCAACAAGTTAATAGAATATTCTACTCCACTATCTTTCTTTTCTTCCACCATTGAGGGTTTCTTGGGTGTGAGAGAGTGATTTTACTCAAGAGAGAAAAACTTGAGACCCAACTAGCTATACTCGGACCTTGTCGTGGACATGTGATGAAAAATGATCAAGATAAACCTTCTTTGATACCACTAATCCAGATTTATTTTTGGAACAAAATGGAAGTAGATATATTACAATGAAACACTCATGAAAATTTCCAAAAATAGAGAAATACAACAATACTTGATTTCTATTAATGAAATAATTGTAAAGAGACGGCAAAAATACATAGTGCAAGACTTGCTAGAATGGTGGTAGCTTTATCTCTGAGAAGAGATGTGATGGCTATGCTCATTTGCAAGAAGATAATTACAATGAGGCTCTGAAAGCCTTTTTATGATAAACATGAATGCTAAGAACATACACATCCAAAAACCTAACCCTAGGAGATGAAATGCCAAAATTCATGTGGGCCATGTTTGGGTAAGTTAGTACATTAACTTCCCGCGTTCATAAATTTTGCATACGATCTCTGCTTTAGGCGTGTGATAGGAGAACTAAACATTATGCCATAAAACTCTGACTCTGTCTACATTTTGACTGTGGAATGCCAAAATAACATTGTTAGGGCCCCAAAATGGCCCTGAAAGTACAACAAGATGTGCTGATATGAAAACATACAAAATAATCCAATTGGATTAGGTGGGAGGCCACTAATATACACTTGAAATATGTGTAGGGATCCAGACAACCCCAGAAGTGTAGAACCCACAATTACAAAGAAGTACAGAAGAACATGCTGAACTAAAAACGGGAAAAAGGAGCCAGTTGGAATAGGTGGGTGGCCACCAATATCCACCTAGATCACATAAACTGCTCTTATGCAATGGTTGGCCTAATCAGCTCGATGACTGGTGAAGGGATGGCCTCCACATACACCACTCCCTCTCGCTGATTTAATTTTACTCCCTCAGTTGCTATGTCATGTGGCAAGCTCATGGAAATTCTCATTTTTCTTTCAATCCAACTGGGAGCTCCAAACTTTGGTGGCGCCATCCTGCTAAATTCGAACAAGGTTTCTCTAAATATTCGCTATATACTTCAAAAATACCTACTTGCATTGAGTTTTCTCTCCTTATCTCTAATTTGCAAAAAGTCACAATGAATCTTGTTGTGCATGTTTTCTTGCTTTTATATGTCATGTCATAAATGCTATGTCATGTTGTACTTTTCCTATCACCTCCTTTTTCCTTTTTTCGACTACTTTCTGTATCAACGCACTGCTTTTTCTGCATGATCACTTTTCTCTGGTGCGTAGTGTATTTCTGTTCTTTCATACCAACTTTTGTATTCTATGCACAGTATCATCTCACTGTCTGTCTAACACTTATCCATCTACTGTATCTTTTTTTTTTCTTCTTTTTCCACTATTTTCTTTCTTTTTCTTCTTTTAAATACTACTATATACACTATGTAGAACTCTAATTTTTTGTGTTGCAACTACTAAGGCTTATTGGGTCGAATTTCCCTATGCAGTTCCAGTTGACTTCCATTCACCAATCCTTGGATATCTTTTCGTACTAGATTCTGCAACTACACAAAACCTCCATTTGTGATAGACTTTATCTCATATGGCCCTAGCCAATGCATCCTGAATTTATTTGGGTGTTGTAAGTATTTTTTGTCATAGAGGAGAACCATATCTCATTCCTTAAATATTTGTTTCTTATTTTTTCTATCATGCTAAGATTTATCCTTTGCTTTATGTACTTCCTGATGGAAACCAACCATAATCCTATCTTCTTCTAATTCCATGAGTTGAGCCAATATTTCTTGAGTTGCGCCTCTTTTTGTCATGGTTTTAATGGTTGTAATACACATAATAGGGATCAAATACTCCAAAAGGACTAGTGATTCCTGACCATACACCAATATGAAAGGTTTATTCCATGTGATTTTCTTACATGTAGTTCTATAGGCCCATAATACTGTTGATATCTTCAAATACCAATCATCCTTGTTTAAATTACAGATTTTGGTTAAGGAATTCTCCAATATCTTGTTAAATGATTCCACTATTCCATTATCTTGAGGATGGTATGGAGTGAAATTATGATGATGTATCTCAAATTATCCAGTCATTACCTAGATGGTATTATTGATAAAATGATTTCATGATCACTCACCATAATTCCAAGGCATCCAAATCTTGTAATTACTTGTTCAAACAGGAAGTGCATTGCAGTTTTTGCGTTGAAATCTTTTACTATTGTTGCTTTAGCCCATCTAGTTAAATATTTTGTCACTGTAATATATACCTTGCTCCTGATATTCTAGTTGGTGCATTGATTGGTCCTACAAAGTCTACTTCCCATTTATCAAACACTTTAAGAGTTACCTGGGGTTTCAATGGCATCTCATCCCTCCTGAATGGATTTCCTACCCTCTAACAGACATCACAAGTCTGAAAATACTCCTTTGCATATTTAGAAACTGTTGGCCACCATAGTCCTACGTGCAATATCTCCTATGCAATAGCCTTCCCTTCATAGTGTCCTCCAAATATCCCTTCATGTGATTTTGCTAAGATGATAGGATGTTCATTCTCCATGAAACATCTCCTTAGAATACTATCTTCTCCTAATTTATACAAGTGTCCTGCAATAAACTGGTAATCTTCATCTCTAACCACCAAATTCTTCTTTTGTGCAGTGGTGTATTCTTTTGGGGAAAATATTGTACTAAAAAATTCAATAATATCAACAAAGTATTCATCTTCAAACTACACTGAAAAGAGTTTTGCATTAGAAAAATTGTCCTCCAAGATTCTTGGTTCCTCTTCATTAGTTACCCTGGACAGATGATCTAGCCCTCCACTTAGTCTTCCAAGTTTCACCACTACTTCAAAATCAAACTCCTGAAATAAAAAAAACCATCTACATATTATTCCCCCAAACACTGGTTGGTTGACCAGGTATCTAAGAGTAGAGTGATCTATGAACATCTTAAAATGTTGGCCTAATAATTAATGTATAAACTTTTGCAATGCATACACCATAGAAAAACCTTCTCTTTTTGTTGTATTATAATTTTGTTCTGAATATGAGGGTTTCCTACTTGCAAATGTTATTGGGTGATCTATGTCACCTTCTTGTGGCTGTGTTAATACTACTCCAAGTTCTATTGTAGAGTCATCCACATGAACATGGAATTCTTTTGACCAATCTAGAAACACCAGAATTGGTGTTGTCACCATTTTATCCTTTAATATGTCCAAACTTTGTTGGCACTCATCCTTCCATTTAAACTTGATATCCTTCTTTAAACATTTCTCCATGGGCTCAGTAATCTATGCATAGCTCTTTATGAACATTCTATAATAGTTTGTATGATCAAGTGTATCTCTTAATTGGCACACTGACTTAGGTGGTGGTAAATTCACAATGACAACAATCTTTACAAGATCAACCAACAGACCCTGTTTACACACCACATGCCCTAGAAAAATTACAAATGGTGCACTAAATATGTATTTCTTAATGTTCAAAGAGATTTGACATTGTCTACACCTGTCTCACATCAATCTTAAAATTTCAACATGATCCTTTAATAAGATAAATACTTTCCAATCATCCAGATAAACCTCCAAAACTTTATGTATAAAATCTTTAAATGTAGCTACCACTACTCTTGAAAAAATAGAAAGGGAATTATTCAATCCAAATGGAATCACTGTGTACTGATATGACCCCCATTCTATGGAACATTTAGTCTTATGGCGATCCTATGGTGCTATTTTGATTTGGTGATACCCTGAAAATCCATCAGTAAATGAGTATGCTTCTTGTCCTCCTACATTCTCCAATACCTTAGTTGTAAATGGAGTAGGGAAGGGATCATGCAGACATGCATCATTCAACTTCCTCAATTCTACAAAAATATTGATTTCCCCTTTATTATTATCCTGAACTACCATAAGGATAATCCACTTAGATTCTTCAACATGTTTTATTATACCAGCCTCTAACATTTTATCAATCTATGCCTTCACTTTCTATTTGTATATTGGATTTAGCATGTAGGTTCTCTATCTTATTGGTATGACATCTGGTCTCAGGAAATCTACATTTATCCTAGTTCTCCCACTATCCATTTCTTTCATGAAAAATTCGATGGAAATAGGTCACTATACTCACCCAGTAACTCTTTTATTATTTCCACTATCTAGTTGTCCCAATAGTCACGAATACTTGAAATCTTTGGGTTCTCTTATGTTCCAATATTTACCTTATTTATCTTCAATGGTGCAACAAAATATTCTGACTGTAATTGTGGGACTTCTACTTCTGTTTCTCCTTCAACTTCTGTTATCTGAATATCACACGTGTTTTCTTCTGTTGGGTCATATTTTGTGATGTGGTAATAATGTAACAACTATTTGACTGTTTGTCGATTCTGATTCTGATAACATGTTACAATTTCAACTTCTGTTCTTCAAAGATCCTCTCTTTAACCAACTTCAGTGTTGCATCTATCTTTGGATTCTCATGTTCAAATGCAAACGTGATAAAAAAGTTTTGTTGCAAATCTTCCCAATTTGCAGTTCCTTTATGCAATTCCAATTTTGTATACAAATTGCTTGGGATGCCTTCTAATGTATGAATGAAGTGATGTGTCCATTCCTCTGGTGGTATCAGTCTCCATTGAATTATGCATCTGTCTATATGTTCTCTGGGTTATCTTATTCCATCATATTTCTCCATATATTTATTCTCTTGTTCTATGCCAAATATGATGTGCAGTAATATTTTGCATCAATACCAATCATTAATATTCTCTTTCTGAGTACCCCACCAACATGCAGGTGTTTCTTTCAAGGAAATATCTAAAACTAATAACCTCTGGTTTTCCAGGACTTCTAGCTCAAATTTTGTTAAAAATTCTTTCAAATTATTTTGACAACAAAACAATGGAGGATGTTAAGCCCTAAATAGTGGCACATTGCCCCTTAATTGGGGCATATTACATTAGTAATGTTATTTTATTTATGTCTTCTTGTATCCATTAATTGTAATTATACCTCCTAGTATCCTATATATACCAATGAGACATTTTCATTTGGAATCATCTTGTATTTGAAAATTTATGTGTTGTATAAGGAGGTTTCCCCCTCGAAGAGGATTATTATCTAAATTTCTCTCTTTTTCAAGAGTTTTTTTTATTCTATTTTGATATTTGGTTCTTAACATTTGGTATCAGAGATCAAGGTATTGGGGTTTCACTGCTGCATCTGACACACCTTGGAATTTTCACTATAAATTGTTTTTCTACGAAATTCAAAAGGAACCCCTTAGAGGATATTTAGTAGATGGGTAAAGGTATGTAGGGTTAAAATTTCATCTCCTGAGGCCTTATACTTTCAAAGATATATCCTATGTAAGACAGGGTTCTGGAATCATCCTGAATTTAGCCATCACAAAATTTTCGCTCTAAAATTTTTTCTGTAATGTTTCAGACCCTGAAACCTAGAAGATATTCATAGATATTGTCAAGGTAGTTGTGATAAACATTTAATCTTCTGGGTTATCCTACATTTGTATATACACCCTGTGTAAGATAGGTTATTTGACTAGTCATATTAGCTAGTCTCAAAAAGTTCTTCCAGGTTAAAAAATGATATCTTCTTCAATGAGTATCCAAATTAAGTGAGACAAGTTGCATTAGATAGTGGGAAGTCTTTCCTATTTCTGGTACAATTTTTAGAATCAAATATTATATATTGTGCTCTTGGAACGCTTTACAACTAATCTCTCCCGTAAGGCACAAAAATCAACAAGGTGTGTGATAGTGACCATAACTTCCACTTGGCACATCCAATTTCGATTAGACCTGTGGAATTATATCAGAGAAATACAAAAACAAATTTCCATACCCATAAGGGCCAAAATTTTGGAGGTAGAACATAATAAATATCGTCTAGCAGAACCACCTCGAAATCAAGGTTTAAAAGTGATACTTGGCTAACATGCCACTAAAAAAGGGAAATTATACACCAAATAAGCCTCCAAACAATCCTACTTAGACTCTTGATGAAGGTGAATAAATGCATAGGGACATAAATGATTTACAAAATAAGATAGTAACAAAATATGAACTACAAGGGATGATGGATTGATCTAAAGATAAGTTGGAGGAAATAATGGATACTAATATAGATGGTTTAAAAAGGGAGATCATGGAAGGATTGAAACATTTCCTAATAGAGAGGCCACCTGAAAGTGAAAATGTATCCCATGAAATTCATGATGAGGACACAAGGAACATGAATCAAGACTGGAGAAACTCCAACTTTGGGTTGAAGACCAACCACTTTTCTAAGATAGATATGAGGAAGTTTGATGGAAAGGATCCAATCACATGGATACTTCAAATGGAGTAGTTCTTTGATCTACATGATGTGCCACATACAGAAAAGGTACAAATTTCTTCTTTATATTTAGAACCCAATCAATTTGAGTGGTATTGATGGCTTTGTTCTCGCAGATCACTTGTCACTTGGAAAATTTTCACAGTAGAAATGATAACACACTATGAGGATATAAGGAGATTAACCTTCTTTAGCCAATTGATAAATCTCAAGAAAAATGTTTCAGTTGTGGAGCACATTGAGAAATTCCAAAGATTTAATATAAAGGTAACGGATATTCCATATGAGCACCTGATTGATGTATTCATTGTTGATTAAGGTTGGTTGTCATTGATGTCAACCCTTGAAAAAATCCCCGTAGAACAAAGGTTGGGTAATGGACCCAAGATTTTTTGATGTAAAGATAACTCATTATTGTCTTTTCATGTTTGATAATAAGTAGAAATTGATGAACTCCAAAGTGGTCCCCTTATGATGAAAGCCCTCACGGGAAGATGCTTTGCGGATTGAGTTATCCTAGAAGTATGGTTAGAGAACCCATGCTTATTTGTGGAATAATGAGATTAACTCCAGTGAATTTGTTAGTGAAACTATCCTAGATAGATAGTTATTTTCATGCCATTTCCAGTGGTATGTGGAACGTCACATAACTCCTCACGGTTAGAGATTTATGTCCATGAGAATTTGGAGAACCCAGGTTTGGGTAATGGACCCAAGTTTGTTTGATGGATAATGGTATGAGTTATGTGACATTCCACATACCACCAGAAATGGAATAACATGTGATAGTGTGGTAGTGGTTCCATCATTCTACTTCTACTTCAGGGCAGTTGGATGGGGCAAGGAAAGGTGGTTGTAGCCACCTTCCAGTTGTAGCCGAAGAACATAGGGGGTTGTAGCTTCCTTCT
>JASDQU010032769.1:8463-21829 GCA_032191745.1 Picea mariana | reverse complement strand
ACCAAGGTAATTCATGGGGTTAGCAAATTATTTAGGAATGAAGTGTCTCTTCAATGCACATTAGAAAAGGCAAGTATAACCTTTCAATTCATTGCAATTGAAAACCAAGTAATTGAAGCTTTGACTTGAAAGAATTGTAATGCATCAATATTAAATCTAATGAAACTTGCAATTTCATTTACTTCTAATTTACTTCTAATTTCTCCATTAAATTTATTATTGAAATAATTTATTTTGTATTCACTTTGAATTATAATACACTCATCACTTCACTTTCTTATTTACCTTTTAAAATCTCTTAAACCACTTTGACTACTTCGACCTTTTGGGGCTTCTAGATGACATATGAGGGTCCTCCAACTTCGTAAGGCCATAACTCTCAAACCGTGAGGAGTTATGTGACATTCCACATACGACCAGAAATGGAATGAAATTTACTATCCATCTAAAATAGTATTACCTTCAAATATAGAAAAAATCATACTGTTATCCATCAAATAAACTTGGGTCCATTACCCAAACCTGGGTTCTCCAACTTCACATGGTCATAACTCTCTAACCGTGAGTAGTTATGTGAAGTTATACATACCACCAGAAATGGCATGACAAGAACTATTCATCTAGGATAGTTTCCCTGACAAATTCACTATCCTTCATCTCATTATTACACAATTAAGCATGGGTTCTCTTACTCCGCAAAGTGTCTTCCCGTGAGGGCTTTCACCATAAGGGGACCACTTTGGAGTTCATCCATATTTACTTCTTATCAACCATGAAAAAACAATAATGAGTCATATTTACATCAAAAAATATTGGGTCAATTAACCAAACCTTTGTGCTACGAGGCTTTCTTTAAGGGTTGACATCAATGAAAACCAACCTTATCAACAAACTCCCCCTTTGGCATTGATGGCAACACTCTGATGCAATATTGAAATCATATCACTCATGCTCCCCCTGGAACCATGTCTCTGTCCTCTGCATCTAATAAATCTACCTCTTTCCTCTGCATCTGATAAATCTGCTCCCCCTAGAACCATGCCTCTGTCCTCTGCATCTGATAAATCTCTCCCCTTTTGTCATCAATGGAAAAGGTATCTTTCCATCTGGGGTTGCTCCCCCTGACTGAATTGTCCTCTTATGGTGCTTCCTCGTGTACATCTAAGACATATAAGATAAGAATTCATTTTGGAGTAGAAATAACTCCAAGTCTTTGGCAAAGATATTCAAAGGCTTCCCGTGGAAGTGGTTTTGTAAACATGTCTACCACTTGTTCTTTTGTTCCCACATACTCAACTCTGATGTTCTTTTCTGCAACCTGTTCCCGTAGAAAGTGATACTTGATTGGAATGTGCTTCGTCTTGGAGTGCATCACTAGGTTTTTTGAGATACTGATGGCACTTGCATTATCATAATATATTGGAATGGGATCATCATACTCAACTTGTATATTTGTCAAAGTTTGTTTCATCCAAAGAACCTTTGTACAACATGTTGCTACTGCAATCTACTTTGCCTCGACTGTAGATAGAGATATTGATGATTGTTTCTTGCTTAGCCATGATACCAAACACTCACCTAAGTAGAACATTGCTCCACTGGTGCTTCGTCGGTCATCAATACAACATTCCCAATCTGCATCTATGTAGGCAATAAGTGATAGATCTTTTCCTTTTGGATACCATAATCCAAACTCTTTTTTTCCTTTGAGATATCTGAAGATCCTCTTTACTGCTAATGCATGTGATTCCTTTGGTGTTTCTTGAAATTGTGCCACCTGTCCAAATTCCTACATTACATCTGGTCTGGATGTTGTCACATATAGTAGGTTTTCAATCATTGACTTGTATTGCCTCTGATCTGTAGACTTTGAATCATCATCTTTGCTCCACTTACAACTGGTTTGCATGGGAGTGATAACTAGTTTGCAATCTTCCATTCCGAACCTCTTTAGCATTTCTCTGATATACTTGGTTTGAGAAATAAAAATTCCTTGGTTGCTTTGATGTATTTGAAGTCCCAGAAAGAAGGATAGTTCTCCAAGTAAGGATAGTCTCTGATAGGAACCTACTCTGATACCAATTGTTGGATTACTGAGAGGGGGGGTGAATCGGTAATAGCGTAATTATAATCATTTTTCTTCAAATGTTGTATCAATGTAGAATTATTATCCATTAATGAGCAGTAAGAAATAAACAATTATACACATACACAATACACTAGTTTTTTACGTTGAAACCCAAATCGGGAGAAAACCACGGAATGTTTTTTCTTATATGTCTTGAAGAATTACATTCATTGGAAGCACCAACTTCCTTTGTTTTCTAGCTGCAACTAGAAGGAGGCTCCAACCCCCTAGTTTCTCAGGCTACAACCCGAGGTAAGCTCCAACTCCCTAATTCTCTGGCTACAGCCAGAAGGAGGCTACAACCCCCTATCTTCTCTGGCTACAACCAAAAGGTGGCTACAACCACCTGTCCTTGCCCCGTCCTGCCACCCTAAAGTAGAAGTGGAATGATGGAACTGTTGTCACACTATCACTGTGAGATATAATGCTATAAACCTGTACCAATAAATCTGAACCATGCATCAACTTGTACCTCAACTTGTAATCAACCTGTACCATAAACAAGTGCATCAACCATGCACAAACCTGTACCAAACAACCTGTAATAAACCTGTACCATAAACAAGTGCATCCAATCATGTACCAAGTATCTACCAATCATGTGTCAACTACTCATAAACTATGACTCATCAATATGTACCAACATCATCAACTATACGCCTCATGTATGTGCCAATTCATTAACTACTTGTCTCAACCATGTACTCAAAATGTACCTCAACCAAAATCCCTCATCAATTTCATCATCCAAATATGATTTGTAGCTCTGTAGTATACCTAGTGTATATGATCACATTCCTTCAAACCTTCCTTAACTTTAACAACAAGAGACTAGAATTTTCATCAAACTTTTCTTTAGTCTCACATGCCTAGTTTTGGATTAGTCAACAACCCTAACTTGAAGTAATCATAAATTTGAACCTGTAATGTATAAAGATATGAAACTAATACACAATGTTATTCAGTGTTTTTTATGCAATTCCTCCAGGTGTCACTACTTGGAACCTCTCAGAAAAGGATTTATAGCAAAAATGGCATACCTTGCTTAATTTTGGCTTATTCTAGAGAGCGAGCCCCGCACAAAATATTTGTTGAATTGAACTGAAACTATTACAAAGTATACTAAATATTGTACCCTAACCAAAAAAATTTGTCTCACTGAATTTGGATCTGTTATGAAGAAGTTATGACGTTTTTACCCGAAACACCTGTTTTTGACTAGTTTCAGGACTAGCCACAAACCCTATTTTCCACAAAGTGTAACTCCCAAAATAAAACGACCCACAAGCTGAATTTTTTACCAAAGATACTTGGGTATGTTTTATCAATGGCATAGAAATTTCATGGTCTGACTCATTATAGAAAAAAAATTTATAGCGAAAATGGTGATATGGCCTGTAAATAACATACCTTAGAAAGCACCATCAAAAGAATTTATCCTTCCTTGAATTTCGGCCTTATTTTCTTCACCTTCCCTCAGAAATTCGGCTTATATATCCTTGGTTACCTCAAAAACCTATAGATATTCAATATTCTCAAGTGTAATTAAAATGAGAGAGCCTTGCCTCTTATTTATACTCTCCAAGTAGCTTCCTTAAAAACATCTTCTAGGTCACTTGGCCCACTTTCCTTATTATAGGGTTAACCCACTTCTAATTTCTCCATTAATTTTATTATTGAAATAATTTATTTTGTATTCAATTTGAATTATAATACACTCGTCACTTCACTTTATTATTTAGCTTTTAAAATCTCTTAAACCACTTTGACTACTTTGACCTTTTGGGGCTTCTAGATGACGTATGAGGGTCCTCCAACTTCGTAAGGCCATAACTTTCAAACCGTGAGGAGTTATATGACATTCCACATACCACCAGAAATGGAATGAAATGTACTATCCATGTAGAATAGTATTACCTTCAAATATAGCAAAAATCATACAATTATCCATCAAACAAACTTGGGTCCATTACCCAAACCTGGGTTCTCCAACTTCACACGGTCATAACTCTCTAATCGTGAGGAGTTATGTGATGTTCTACATACCACTAGAAATGGCATGATAAGAAATATTCATCTAGGATATTTTCCCTGAAAAATTCATTGTCCTTCATCTCATTATTCCACAATCAAGCATGTGTTCTCTTACTCTGCAAAGCGTCTTCCTGTGAGGGCTTTCACCATAAGGGGACCACTTTGGAGTTCATCCATATTTACTTCTTATCAACCATGAAAAAACAATAATGAGTCGTATTTACATCAAACAATATTGGGTCCATTACCCAAACCTTTGTGCTACGGGTCTTTCTTCAAGGGTTGACATCAATGACAACCAACCTTAATCAGCATGGGTCAACTTCATCTAGTGCTTCTTTCTGCACATGGTAGCATGACAGTAGTTCTTTCATTGCCTATTTGTTCTGTTGTTGGTATTCTATCATAAGTTCAACTTCTGGTTCCTTAATGAATATCACCCCTCTTATTTGTTGGAGTATTGAATCAATGTTGGGGTTCTCATGTTCAAATGAGAAAGTAATTGCAAAATTTTGTTGTAATGTTGTCCATTCTGCAGTGCCTCTGCATAGTTCTTGGTCTACATACCAGTTTGTTGGAATCCCTTCCAATGTGTGAATAAAGTGATGAGGCCATTCCTCTAGTGGTGTCATTCTCCATAGTGCTCTGCACTTCTCCAAGTGTTCTACCGGTGTCCCATGTCCATCATATATTTTCAATTGGTTGCTTCCCTGTTCTACGCCAAATCTTATGCGTAGTAACTGCTTACACTGGTACCAGTCCTTGACTTTATCTTTGTGCGCACCCCACCATCTTACAGGTGTTGCATTGAGTGCTATATCCAGAGCTAAGATCCTCTAATTTTCTAACACTTCATCTTCGTATCTTGTTAGGAATTCTTCTAAGTCATTCACCCCATGAAAGTTGGGATGTTCTCTTATCTCTGTACCTACCCATCTTACTGCATGGTATATTCTTGCACACCTTCTTGTGAAGAATTCATGTAATATCTGCTGCCAATTCTCCAACCCTGTATCTGATTCTAACGTGCATGACGTGATACTTCTCCATCTGAGTACCCCATCTTCAATTGGAAACACATAATCTTCTTCTCACACAGTGGCTATGTATAACTGGTTAACTTCCTCCAAGTCTAAACAAGTGGGTTCTACAATCCTTTCTCCTTCTGATGGATATAATGGCGCAATGACTCTGTACTCTCCTGAATCGAATGTTATTCCTCATCTTCAAATTGATTATGGCCCGATTGTTAAAATCCCAATCCAAGCCAAGCAATGTTGGATAAGATGTTGTGCCATCCACTATTTATATCACTTTGAAATTGGCTTTAGTGCGCACTCCATCCAAATCTATTGTCACACCCTTTAGCCTTCCAATTGGTAGAACCCTGTCTTGATTTGCTAGTTTCAACTAAACAAGTGAATATCCTAGGGTGGGCTCTCCCATACATTTCCATGTCTTCTTGGGTAGTACGTTCCCCTCAGAGACTAAATCTATTATAATGTCCCCCATATTGAAATCTCCAATGTTAACATTTAATCTGAATTCCCTGCTTCTCCTCCTTGTATGAAGGTGATTGACTGTTTTTTGTTCTAATTTCCCCTCTACCTCTATGTTACATCTTTCTAGCATATTTCGAAAAAAATTAACAGATGATTGGTCATTTAGTAGCTTAACACTGGATTGCAGGAAAGCCTTTAGGGTACTTACTTGTCCTAGAGGTTGCACTTCATTAGTGTGATCCAGCGATGAAGGCATCTCGCGCGTTGGTATGTCCTAAGGATGTTGCACATTTGATGTAGATGTAATGTCTCACTTCAAGAATTATTGTATGGATTTCTTGAATATCCCCTTTTTATTCTGCGCATCAAACTGCTTATGTGGTTCAACATTCTTCTTCACCCATTGGTGTTGTGTTGGATCTTGTCTTACTGCATCATTTCATGTCTTATCTCCTCCGCGCGTAACTATGTTGATATTTCTTCCATCATCCCTTGCTTCTGTAGAAATACATTGAACATTATTATTGTTCTTATTT
Source organism: Picea mariana (assembly GCA_032191745.1). Classification (NCBI taxonomy): domain Eukaryota; kingdom Viridiplantae; phylum Streptophyta; class Pinopsida; order Pinales; family Pinaceae; genus Picea; species Picea mariana. The sequence goes on along the minus strand of JASDQU010032769.1, from coordinate 15,629 downwards.
CTCTTTTCCTAGACCTTCCCCAATAGTGTCGGACAGCCTTTTGTGTCATGGTCAGATGCACGACAGTACATACATGTCGCAAGTGGAAGTGGACATTCTCTTGCATAATGCCCTAGTTTTTTACAGTTATGGCATCCCATCAGTCATCTGCCTCTTCCAAAGCCTCCTCTACTTCATCCTCCACCTCTATAGCCAACTCGCTCTCCTCGCAGTGTTTTGTATTGGAGCGCTTGGTTATACTGCGCGGGATTATATTTTTGTTGCACGGTATTGTACTACAGTTGCGCAGTGTTATATTTTTCTGGTGCAATGTTATATGTGGCTGGTACTTGGTTAAACTGTGTTGCTTGGCATTCCATCATATTTGCATGCACCCTATAGGTGTCTGATGTTCTTTCCCTCATTAGCACCATCATCGTGCAATATTTGTCATCATGGCCTACTGACATGCAAAAGTTGCAATATGAACTCTTAGGTACTGTATGGTATTTTTGCATCATTGGACAGTGATATGGATAATGCCCCTGTGTCTTACAGATCTCAGACCATAGTCCTCCTGATGGAAAAGGGTTTGGCAGTCATGTTTCCATGTATTGCGCGAATGTTGGGCATTCATTCTTGTGGTGTCCTTCTGTCCTACATGTGGTACACCAAACAGCTTCTCTTTTGTCCTTACTCTTGTTCTGGTTTAATTGAAATGTTAGATTCCTTAGATCCTCCTTGAGCTCCTCTATTGTTGGATATGTCTTCTGATATTGGTTCTCTTCCAATTGTAGGGATGCCTGTAGAGCCTCTACCTGGGTCTAAAAATTATGTTGTCTCAAAGAGTATTTCAAATGTGGTAGCAGTGAATTGACAAACAGATGCCTATGTTGCATGTATGTCATGACATACTTTAGCTTTCCCTTCAATTGTTTGAATCTCTCGTCAATATCCCACACAGATTATCCTATTATCTGTATGATCTCTATCATCTCATTCATGTATTGATCCTCTAAACTACGCTTCTGGAATTCATTTATCAACATCTTCTTGATATCCACAATCATTTTGGTTGTTTCTGGTAGACTGTTTGCATCTAAGCTCATGTACCAATTCAGTGTGTGGTCTCTTAGCATGATGGCTAACTGTGCAAGTTTATTGTCCTCATATGTGATATGCTTTGCTTGCCAAGTCTTTTCACAAATTAACAAGTGCTTCTCAGGGTCCTCCAAAGCCTCTCCCTTGAACTATGGTAACCTGATGGTGGGATCATGTCCTGCCATCCTGAATGTTAAACTACTACCTCCATGTGGTGTATATCCTTGAATAATGATTCCTGAACTGGCTCCCCAAGTTGTTGCTCCATGTGTATATGTACTTCATGTTGCATTTATTCCAATGAAATTCAATCATCTAAACGATGGTGTTCTTTCTGGTGTATTAGTCACGCATGGGTTTATGGGTTCAACACTAATACTAATATGGATAGGAGTTTTGCCTATGGTTTCTTCTCTTGGACCTCTTGTATTTATTTCAAATTCTGTGCATATTATTTCCTCAATCTACTCCACAGCCCGAAGATCCTCTACCTCTTCTTCATCACTTGCCAAGCCTTCCCTCGCAGCTATGGCTCTCTTCTTATTGTTCATCTTATATTGGTAGGGTACTCCATTGCGTGTTCTTCCAATTGTTGCCATGATCGGTTTGATCTAGTATTCCTCCATGATGATTGGATCCAAGGCCTCCTCCTTCTTTCCTTTATCCATATCTTCCTCCATTTCTTTGTCTCTTGTCAGTGCTTTCCCCCTTCCCCCATGCACACAGGGAATTTTATATGTTTGAGGCCATTGTCATTACACCTTTGTTATACAGTAACATCTTAATGGAAGTATATAGCGATCTTATATACCTACCTTGAGGCCCATTCAAGAACTCTTGCTTTGTTGTGATGTAAGACTTTGCAGTATCTACTGCAAATTCTGTGATAAATCCTGTAACAATGTTGTCTAACCAGAAATCTAATGCGCACGTAAATTTATTCTCAACTTGTTGTAATTGCGCAAGATCCATAGGATTCCACTCTATCTATCTGATCTGATTTGTAGGATGGTTGACTTTCAACCTCAATATCCACTCCTGCAGCACATGCGAGAAATCAAAGAAAAATACTTCATGCAAGTCGTTGAATACGTACTTGTCTAGATATTTGTGCAGTGTTAACTTCATGTTTCTATTATCTTTCTGCATAAACTCCACCACCTTTGTTATCAACCAGCTCTCAATCTCTGCCTTCATTGGTTTCCACAGTCTCAATGTCCCCTTTTATATTCTCATTATTTTTAACATTTTGACGCTAGATCGGACGTTCTTTTTACGCTTGTTTAGCAAATCTCATTCACTCAATCCCATTCTATTTCAACTGGCAACGGAACCATTTGTTGGATATTCATTTATCTACTCTAATCTTACTTTATTTTCATTAGTTGACCTGGGTTCATCTTTAACAAGCTTCTAACAAAATCCCTATAAAAATATCAACCCCCCTAGTAAAGCAGAAGACAATGAAGTACATAGGGTGCACTGCGTAGTCTCACCCGAGATAGTTTTATGGGTGGTTGCAATACTCAGATGCTTGCAACCTAGGAATGAGTGGGGATCTGTGATTGTACCATGTAACCTTCATTTAATTAGTCTAACATTCAATTTATCTTGATTAATTTGTCGCTCTTACTCATGCATCTAAAATATCAGATCTAATTGATTCCTTCATTCATTTATCTAACATTTCATCATTAACAACAAAGGAGATGCATAATATTCAATCACATAATGCATGTTCTACTGTGGTTCACCCTCCTGGGCTACGTCCACAAAATATTTGTCTCTCAAGCTCTTTTATTATATCTCAGCAATATATCATGTCGCGCGCACTTACAGTCTCGGATATTACAATATCAATAGGCTTCTCGATCCCTATGAAGTTGACTAGATCACACCAGGAACCTCGACCTGCAATCTAACCCTCGGGATCGATTTGCTTGACTCTCCTCTAGCTCACCAACTTAAAAAATGTTGCAGCTCTTACAAGATTTTTACAACCTCTAGACTCTCTTGGCCTCTAGTCTTCTTCTCCCTCCTTGCCCTAGACCTCCTAGGTACTACTTATGCATATTCTTGGCTTATCAACCACTACAATCTCTTGAAAAAACCCTAATCCTAATGTAGTTAGATTTCCCTTACATGTGCGCCTTCCATGCTTCCCTCGCACGTGTTGCCTTTCCTTCCAACTGTCTTTTTCCCACTTCGTGCTTTTCTCTCCAAAAATAGCCTTTTTTCCAAAATGGGCCTGCGCCCAACAAAGGTATATTAGATTATGGTCTCAGGTATGTGATAGACCATGAGTTTGGGTTATATGGATATTTGGATTCATATTGGGTTGGTAGTATTCTTGATCAAAATAGTACTTCGGCATATTGCTTTAGTCTAGGTTCCAGTATGGTTTCATGGAGCAGGAGGAAGAAGTTGTGTGTAGCACTCAGTTAGTCTGAGGTAGAGTATGTGGAAGCATGTGTAGCAAGTCACAAATTAGTGTGGCTTCAGAAATTTCTAACTATTGGACTGAATTTGACTTGTAGGTAAGACCTACAAGAAGAGGATGAAAAGACTTGTTCTATAGTAAAATTGATGAAGTCGACAGGATGAAGATCCAGTTGATATTCATTGCTCGAGAGGGAGTCAGATGGTCAGTTCCAAAGGGAGTTAGGTACTATAGTAAGGAGCAGGAGGCTCCGCCATATTGCAGGAAGCAATCATGTGTGGCACTTAGTACGACTGAAGTTGAGTATTTGGCAGCATGTGGAGTAGTAGTGTGGCTTCGAGAACTATTGTCTAGGTTATTTGGTCTTGGACTAGAGGTGACCTACATTTGGTATGACAACCAAATTTGCATGAAGTTTTCAGAGAACCTCATGGTCTATGACAGGTTGAAGCATATCAAGATCAAATATTACTATATCAGGGATATGGTACAGAAGGGAGAAGTGAGGCTCCAGTTTCATGACTACAGAGGATCTGGTTGCGGACTTGTTTACCAAGTTTTTTTTTTATAATGAAGTTTGAGTACTTCAAAGACAAGMTCGGTGTGGTCCCTCTTCAAAGGGAGTGTTCTCATCCAACATGAAAAAGGTTTRGCACTGARACAAGTGGAACTCATCGAACATGAAAAAGTGTTGGCACTAAGTGTTCTCATCCAGTATGAAAAAGGGATGGCACTGAGACAGGTGGAACTCATCCAGCATGAAAAGGGGTTGGCACTGAGTGTTCTCATCCARCATGAAAAAGGGTTAGAACTGAGATAGGTGGAAATCATCTAGCATGAAAAAGGGTTGGCACTGAGCATTCTCATCCAGCATGAAAAAAGGTTGGCATTGAGATAGGTGGAACTCATCCASCATGAAAAAGRRTTGGCATTGAGATAGGTGGAACTCATCCAGCATGAAAAAGGGTTGGCATTGAGTGTTCTCATCCAGCATGAAAAAGGGTATGCACTGAGTGTTTTCATCCAGCATGAAAAAGGGATAGCACTGAGTGTTCTCATCCAACATGGAAAAGGGTTAGCACTGAGAGAGGTCGGACTAATCCAGCATGGAAAAGGGTTGGAACTGAGTATTCTCATCCAACATGAAAAAGGGTTGGCACTGAGATAGGTGGATCTCATCTAGCATGCAAAAAGGTTGGCACTGAGATCGAGGGTGCACATGATCATGTAATAATCCATTGCAGGGTAGTGGATGTCATGGGGACATGTTGTAATTATTTGATAACTACCCACAGAACTTGGATACATTGGTTGTGAAGTCCCAAGGGTACACATGATGAGGTACAGATGCATTGTGAGGTAGTGGATGTCATGGTGACATGTTGAAGCTATTTGAGAGATACCCACAGGTAATATTCAGAGGTAATCCTGGCATAATGTAGAATGTCTCCCTCGCTGAGAGGGAGTTTTGATGTTTGGGCAGCATCGGAAAGATATTCTACTAGATTAATAATTAATAATATGATTATTAATTATTAAACAATATTATTAATATAATAATATATTTATATAAGGTATAAATATATATCATATATAAGTAGTTATTTATGATGAGTGTTCCATATATATATTTATTATCCAAGGGATGCATCCTTTCATGGATGGTCACCATATATTCTATGTATATGGAACACTCATCATTGTACCAACACATTTTCATATACAATATCTTCCCTTATAAAAATTCAACACACAAAGTATTTGATGGCTTTGAGATCTCAGGAATTTCTTTCATTGCTTCCTTCCTACTAATTTTGACGAGGTTATCAAAGTTTAAGTGACCAATCCTTTTGTTCCAGAGCCAACTCTCATTTTCCTTTCCTAAATAACATTTTTCCCTTCCAATCTCATTCAACACATATATGTTGTTTGAGGTTCTTCTAGTTGTGGCCACCAATTTTTTTGATCCTTCTTTTCTTATCTTACATTTTTCTGAGTCAAACAAAAGTTTGTGTCCTTGATCACACATTTGACTAACACTTAGAATATCGTGCTTCATACCTTCGACCAGTAGAAAATTTTGTTCCTTGGCATCTTTGCTTCCAAGCTTGGTTGTCCCTCTACCTAATATTTTGGTTGAGTTATCATTTCCAAATGAAACTCATCCATTTTGTTCTTTCTTCAGGGTTAGAAACATGTTCATGTTACCTTTCATATGCTTCGAACAACCGTTGTCAACATACATCCACTTTTATTGCATTGCACTTGTAGGGAAAGTGGGCATTCTTCAGTGTTTGTTGAATTGATCCTACTTTCTTCTCCATATCCTTTGTGGTTCTTGTTTATGATTGTTGAGTTATGGCTCTCTTTTTATTGTTCATCTTATATTGGTAGGGTACTCCACTGCGCATTCTTCCAGCTGTTGCCACGATCTTCTTGATCTGGTCTTCCTCCATAATGATTGGATCCAAGGCCTCCTCCTTCTTTCCTTTATCCATATCTTCCTCCACTTCTTTGTCTCTTGTCARTGCTTCCCCCCTTCCCCCATGCACGCAGGGAAGTTTAGTTGTTTGAGGACATTGACATTACACCATTGTTATAAAGTAACATCTTAATGGAAGAATATATAAATATTATATACCTACCTCGAGGCCCATTCAGGAACTCTTGCTCTGCTATGATGTAAGACTTTTTAATATCTACTGCAAATTCTGTGATAAATCCTGTAACAATGTTGTCTAACCAGAAATCTAATGCGCATGTAAATTTTTTCTCAACTTGTTGTAACTGCGTGATATCCATAGGATTCCACTCTAGCTATCTAATCTGATTTGTAGGATGGTTGACTTTCAACCTCAATATCCACTCCTGCAACACATGCGGGAAATCATAGAAAAATATTTCATGCAAGTCGTTGAATACGTACTTGTCCAAATATTTGTGCGGTGTTAACTTTGGGTTTCTGTTATCTTTCTGCACAAACTCCATCTCCTTTGTTTTCAACCAACTCTCGATCTCTACCTTTGTTGGGTTCCACGGTCTCAACATCCCCTTTTATATTCTCATTATTTTTAACGTTTTGTCGCCAGATCTGACATTCTTTTTACACTTCTTCAGCAGATCTCACTCACTCAATCCCACTCTATTCCAACCGGCAACGAAACCATTTATTAGCTATTCCTTTATCTAATCTAATCTTACTTTAATGTCATTATTTGACCCAGGTTCAGGTTTAACAAGCTTCCAACAAAATCCCTCTAAAACTATCGGCCACAGGGTGCACTGCGTAGTCTCACCCGAGATAGTTCTATGGGTGGTTACAATACTCAGATGCTTGCAGCCTGGGAATGAGTGGGGATCTGTGATTGTACCATGTAACCTTTATTTACTTAGTCTAACATTCAAATTATCTTGATTAATCTGTCACTCTTACTCATGCATCTGAAATATCAAATCTAACTGATTCCTTCATTCATTTATCTAACATTTAATCATTAACAACAAAGGAGATGCATAATATTTAGTCACATAATGCATGTTCTACCGTGGTTCACCCCCTCCTGGGCTACGTCCACAAAATATTTGGCTCTCAATATCTTTTATTATATCTCAGCAATATATCGTGTCGCACACACTTACAGTCTTA
>JASDQU010032766.1:0-17106 GCA_032191745.1 Picea mariana | reverse complement strand
ATCAATCACACAGTTCTTAAACGACGGGTTATAAGTGTCCTCCAGGTCCTGTTGTGTAACCTACAATTTTCAATTTCATATTTGAGATCAAAATCACCACCCATGAGCATAAATTATATAACATAACGATATATGAATCATATGAATTTTGAATTGGCATCTTTACATAGTATATGTAATCAACTAATAGACATGGGCATCAAAATAGAAGCGATCAACACCATTCCAGTTATCCAAATCATAGGCAGTGTAATGTTTGTAGTAGGAAGCAACCTTTAATCTGTTAGGATCTGGACTATCAACTGTTGACTGTAATCCTCTCACATAGGTGGTGGAATATTGACTAACAAGTAAAGAATCCTCTCCTGGAGTCGCTTGACCTCATCTCCATCTAGGATCACAAATGTATTCACATTAGGGATCCAATATGTCAATTCTGCCAATCATGTATTATCCGTTGCAAGATTCTCTGTTGATACCGACTGCACATGAAATTCTAGTTAGAATTGTTTTTTTATTCAATCCATGATGAAATAGATTGGTTATACTCAGTACTAGTAAATCGTAAACATAGTGATAAACACCTAAGAATTAAAAAACCCAACTACAAATTCATGAGACTATGGTAAATCCTATAAAACTAAAAAAAATCAGAAATTGATTCATTTAGAGTAAGAAGAACCCAGTAAAACTTAATCCCAATCTCAAATGCATGCAGGCATCTACAAACACACAGAGCACAGACTCCAGAGTACTAAAATAATGTGAGATCAAATATTAATCTCAGTCTGAAATTTAAATTGCTTGACACTGTTGAGCAATGAAAAAAACAAAAAACTATAATAATAGTAAACTATGTATTACAAATCCCATGAATCAGCAACAAAATAGCACAAAAGTCCAAATTCATGACTATATAGAAACTATTTAAAAATAATCATATAACTTTATAGTATACTTCATAGTCGTGCAAGCCTAGTGGATAATGGAAGAAGAATATCACTCTGAACTCCAAATGAATAGAACTATGAGAATCATATAAATGATAAGGAACTTATGATACAATCAATCAACTCCCTGTAAATTGTGTATTATTCCTTTAATATACTACAAGATCACATTCAAGATTGAATTTCAAACTACATAAAAAATCAAACCAAGATGAAATTAAGTATACAAGGGCATGGGAATATATAGAATGGGATATGATTCATTTCCTGTCCCATAGCTTCTCAGGGGGATATATTTAATGAAGTGTGAATCAATCCAATAATGAAACATATTCTCCTCTCCCATATCTTATAACATTTCATTGCAGACCTCGTTCATTCAACTGGTGCTATCTTTCTTCTACAATTGCATGATACTACGTACGATATTATTCATAAAAGCTATTTACCTCTCTTTAATAGGGAATAATTATTACTTGGTATTCCCAGATCCTATGCATGGGGCACTTCTAGCCTTCCATGCGATTAAATATCAACACTTTTTGTGGTTGCACCTATGGTCGTGGAAAAGAAAGTTTTTTCGGTTTAGTTCGTTAGGTGTATACTTGTAAATATGCCCAAAGTTGTTCAAACCATCCCCATTAGTTTTCAATTCCATATTGAGTTCATGCAATACTATGTTCATTCTAATTGGAGATATAAATGCCCCTATGCTCTGATCTGTCTAATCATTGCCATGATGGCCAAAGATTGGATTTGTTAGCAATAGGTAGATGAGGTTCATGAATTGGGTATCATCGATCTCCTTATTAAGCAATCTAAGATCAATGCGAGCAATCTAAGTATTTGTTACGTATTTGTTCCAACCTCGTGTCATAACTTAATCTCAACATGTTCTCATCATCAACAAGACACACAATCCAACTGCGCTCATTGCATTATACAATCCAACTCCGCTCATTGTGAAAATGCAATGAGTAGAAAGAAGGTCTTATATAAGAACATGTTCTCAACACCAACAACACATTCTGCAAAATTACTAATCCTCAAAGAACACATTCTGCAAAATTACTAATCCTCAAAGAGGCAAGGACTTGCTGCTTTGCAACTCCTCTTGTTTATATTTGTTTGGTTTTCTCTAAAGGTTTCTAAGAACCCCATTACCTATTGTATTATTGTATTATTTGAGAAATGCCTCACGTATTTTCATTTCTTTCTATTACTAAAACATGAAAATCATTTCCTCATCCTACATTATGTCTCTAGTGATCCCTATCCATAAGTATTAATGGATTTTTGTGAGGCATGCCTTCATTGTTACAAAGAGTAAAATACATTTATCTATTATTTCATTGATTATTTCACTCCTCCCCTTTAAGCCTCCTTCCCTCATGATAATGCAAGTAATTTTCTCTTAATCTTGATAGTATTGAGATTTTTATATTACCTTGATACTTTTATATTATCTTTTTTTTGGTAGGGTATTAAGTTCCATCATTAAGATTTTCCTTGCATAATATGGTTTGCATGAATTTATTTGTATAATCATATAGAAACATATAAACTTATTTGAGTTCATGAAATTCACTAATCATTTTCTCATAATAATATTATGAAAAGTATCTATGCCCAACATTCCCAATTACAAGGTTTTAAAGCACCCTATACACCAACACGGATAATTTTTCTTACTTGAAATTCACCTTTCTCAAAACTTTGAGTTTCCTTATTCCTTTTGACTTCCTAGGTGACTAAAGTTTGAAAATTGTGCACTTAACTGATTTTTAAACTTGCTCAAAAATTCCTTTCTTGGATATTTGATGAACCTTGCTGTACTCTTTCACTTCTAGAAAAAGTGATTTTTGATCACTTTGACACTTATTATAATTGAAAAACCTTGTACTCCTTCACTTATAGAGAAAATGATTTTTCATCACTTTGTAACTTATTGAATTTTCAAACTTTCTTGGAACTTTGAGCAATCTTCTACTTCTTGAATTTTTCGACACTTAGTCAATTTTCATACATTCTTATTTCATTTCTCAAAACTATGAGTGAGTTCTTAATCCTTAACTCCCTAAGAAACTTATTTCTAATAACATCTCCACTTAAGTCAATTTTCAAACTTACTCAAAACTTTGAGAAACCTTCTACCCCTTGAATTCCCAAGAAAATGATTTGTGACCTTCTGACACTTAGTTGATTTTTTACTTGCTCAAAGTTATCCTAAGAACTTTGATTTGTCCTCTACCCTTAATTTCGTGACAAACTATCTTCTAAGGATTCAACACTTGTTAATTTTCTAACTTTATCATAGTGTCATATTGTCTACACTTTGATTTCTCGAGAAACTATCTTTCTATAACATGATGCTCCCGTTGATTTCTCTAGAAACTATCTTTATAGAATTTGATACTTAATCAAACTTCACACTTATAGGTTTACATACAAACTACAAGGTAGAAAATTTAATCCATGTATTCTAAACTTGTAACCTTCCCTTTGCAGGACCAATGAATTTTTAGCTACAGTACATGCCCCACTACTAAGTTCTCTATATTGTTTCTTCCTAGTTCTTTTATATCACTCTTATACTTAAATAAATAATTTTCCTAAAAAAAAACATAGTTTTAGCAATTTGTCTACTTTTTACTAGTCATCCAAATTCTATATAAATATTTTTTAATAATAAAGATTATTTTTTCTTAACTCAATTGGTTTTCTCACATTGATAATCACATCTTTTAACTATTAGACATTCTTCTATAAACACTACTCATCCTCCTATCAATTAATGAACTTATTTCAAATACCATTTTTTTCTACAAAACCTCATACTTTACCTCATACTTTATAGTTAATAAGCATTATCCACCTTTCATAAACTACAAAATTCTTCTCAGCAATTGTTTTGGAAATTATAAGTAGGTTTGACGTATAGATTTATTTTTTAACTTATGTATTTTACCCCTCAACAAGGTATCTCAAAAAAATTAGCATGTTTTTCGTCACTAAGGTATAAACATATATACTTAAAATGGATACTTGAGTGCATGCAAGTTGACCCGGATATAATGTTAGTAATGTTAGTACTCCCCTTGAATATACGAGGGATAGGAGGTACTCTAAAGACAGCCTCCTTCAGAAGGTTACTAGAGTGTTCAAAGCTTGATGTAATATTTCTCCAAGAAACTCTCTCGGCTGGCCAAAAGGCTAGAGATTTTGTGCATTCATTCCGTCCCTCGTGGGTCTCGGCAGCTGTAAATTCTATTGGATCTTTAGGAGGTCTGCTGGTGGCTTGGGACCCATCCTCTTCAATCTGAGACCTTTCCTCACTAGTGGGGGTATTCTGATCCTCGGTCAATGTCTAACTACAAAGAAGGATATTTCATTATTAAATATTTATGGGCCCTGTGTGGACAAACAACGGTTCTGGTCTAATCTAGATTCCATTGGACTTCTATCTTTTCCAAACCTCATCATTGGAGGTGATCTTAATTTTATTCTCTCGACAGATGAAAATTGGGGTGGTTCCTTCCTGCCTGGTCCCTTGGAAGCTTTCCTTAAGAGGATTTTTGATAAAAATAACTTGATAGATGTTCGGTCGTCCCGTCTTACTCCCACCTGGAGAAATGGGCGAACTGGACCTGCAGAGATTGCCAGAAGACTGGATCGCTTCCTAGTTGCTGAAAGTATCGTGTCCTCGTCGGGGTTTCCTTCATCGTGGGCAGAGTTCCCATTTCTGTCGGACCATGCGCCTATCTTTCTTCAACTAAGGTTTCTTGTCCTACACCCATCTCCTCCTTTTAAATTTAATCAACACTGGATTTCGGTCGAGGCATACTCCGACTTAGTGCATACAGTTTGGAGGGATCCACGATTTCTAAGTGAAGGGAACCCTCAACGGCGCCTTGTTTGGAAACTTCAAGTTCTTAAAACCAAATCGAAAGATTGGTTTCATGATCTAAAAGCAATGCAAAAATCTAGATTAAACATTCTGGATTCTGAAATCTCTTTGCTCATTCACTCCTCGTCCACTGGCGCCTTGACCCCAGAGGAGTCGGCCACACTTAAACTGCTTGAACAGAACAGGGCATCCATACTGCTGTCGGAGGAAAAGAGCTGGAGATTACGCAGCCGGGAAACATGGTTAAAATGTGGTGAAAAGTGGCCAGTTACAACAGAGATAAAAAGATAATATGGTCGATTAAAGGTAGTGATAATGAAATACATAGTGGTCAGAAGACTCTCCAGGATGAGGCAGTTTTACACTTTAGTAGCCTATACAAAAAATCTTCAAATCTTGATCTCCAGGGGATGGTGTCCACGACTAGCCTCTTTCCTCACTTTGTATCTGCTGTTGAGGCAGCAGACCTCTACAAACCGGTCACCCTGGCGGAGTTAAAAAATATACTGATCAATTTCAATTCGGAAAGGAGTCCTGGACCAGACGGCTGGTCGACTGAGTTCTTTAGTTATTTTTTTGACCTGGTGGGGTCGGATCTGCTCCAGATGGTGGAAAACTCCCGAATCACTGGCAAGATTGTGGGAAGTCTAAATTCTACTTTTATTGTTTTGATTACGAAAGAAGGTAACCCACTAACCTTCGGGGATTATCGCCCCATCGCCCTCTGCAATCTTATTTACAAGTTAATCTCAAAGGTTATATCAAATCGGATAAAGCCTTTCCTGGAGAGGAGTCTCTCAGCAGAGCAGTTGGGCTTTTTGTGGGGCAGAAGGATACAGGACGTGATTGGAGCAGCTCACGAAGGACTACACAGCATCAAAAAGTTTAATTTAAAAGCTCTGGTATTGAAACTTGATCTCAAACAAGCATTTGATTGTATCGATTGGGAGTTCCTGAGATTGATTCTTTTCTCAGCGGGGTTTGGTGACATGCTCATTGATTGGATTATGTCCTGTGTTTCTAGTCCAAAATTTGTTGTTCTGATTAATGGTGAGGCCTCCGGATTCTTCAAAAGTGAGAGAGGGCTCCGACAGGGATGCCCTCTCTCTCCTTATCTCTTCATACTGATCATGGAGGGTCTCAGCCTTCTTCTCAACAAAAAATTTTCCGAGCTCCACATCTCCGGTATTAAAGTCTCTAAGTTAATAAAATTGGTCCATCTCTTGTTCGTTGATGATGTGCTTATCTTCTCAAAGGCCGATTTACCTGAGTGGGTGATAATCCTTGAGGTATTGCAGCTATTTTGTTCTATCTCAGGTCTATCCATAAATGTATCCAAATCCTCCATACACTACTGGGGTATCACGGACGCTGAACTGCTCACTCTCAAGGCTACAGTCCCCTATAATTTTGTTCATCTGAGTGTAGGTTTCAGGTACCTCGGATTCCAGTTAAATTTGGGAGCCTCCCCTCCGGATGACTGGAAAAGGCTGGTGGCTCACTTTGAAAAAAGGATAAACTTCTGGTGTACCAAATATCTGTCCCTGGGCGGCCGTTACATCCTGGTCAAATCGGTCCTGGAATCTCTTCCCGTATATTGGATGTCTCTGGTAAAAATTCCAACCAAAATCATTACTCTTCTATGGAAACTCATCTTTAATTTCCTTTGGAATAGTCATCCTAGACATTTGCGATTCCACCTGTGCAACTGGGCTGATCTGTCAAAACCTCGGAGGAATGGTGGCTGGGGGCTCATGAATTTGTCCCTGTTCAATACAGCCCTCCTCGCGAATTCTTTTTGGAGAGCCGTATCCATTGATAGTATATGGCACCGTATAATAGCTGACAAATATATGTGCTCAAGGCCGCTTGCTTGCTGGATCCGTAAGCCCACTTTTCAGATGAGATCGATATCTTCTTTCTGGAAAGGGTTGGTTTCTTCAATTCCTGTCATACTCCATTGGCTTGTGTGGATTCCTGGAGATGGCACTGAGATTCAGATAGGTTGTGACAAAGTACTTGGGCTGGGCGATCGATCTCTTCTTTCCTCTGACTTAAGGTCTCTTCTCCGGCAACAAAATCTTACACATCTAGCACATATCAAAAAACAGCCTGGCTGCCGCACCCTTCCTGACAGATGGCTAGAAAGCGGAGATTTACACCTAAGTTTTCCGTCTACTATCGAGTGGAACAATTACATCTCGGCCATCAAAGAAGCAGGTATCACTCTTTCTTCTTGTCCTGATACACTTCGATGGGCCGGTGGAGATGCCACGGGAAATTTGACTGTTAAGAACCTATATGATGCACTTCTCAAACAGAGGTATTTTGAAGTGGATCGATCTTGGTTCACACTTGTTTGGCGCTGGGAGATCCCCCTCAAGATCAAGCTTTTTATTTGGCTTGCTGGAAAGGAAAAATCGCTCACCTGGGATATGCTTCGTCGGAGGGGTTGGGAGGGGCCAGGAATTTGCCTTCTCTGCAGCAGAGCGACTGAAGACATTCATCACCTTTTGGTCCATTGCCCCTTCACCCGGTCGGTGTAGACTCTTGTGCTCAGTCATCTTCGGCTGAACTTAATCTGGAGCGGTTCCACTCTTTCTTTTAGCTACTCTAGGTGGCTGACACTTGCCTCAGCACCTAAGTCATTACCGACGCTTGTCTCATGGCAGATTTGGATTGCCAGAAATCGTGCCTTATTTGATGCCCGTCCTCCTTCCCAGCAAGAGGTTTCTCAAAAATTTCTGGTTACCATCAACTGGAAACAACCACTACAAAAATCACCTAAGCTTGATGTCTGTAATTTACATTTTCTGGATGGCTATATAGTAACCTGGTTCGATGGGGCTGTGCTGCCCAGAGGTGACTGTTGTGGGGCGGGGGGTGTTTTCAAAACTCACCCATCTCGTCTCACTCTTTGGTACTTAAACTGTGGTGTTGGCACAAACAATAAAGCGGAGTTAATGGGTCTCTGGGCTGCCCTTTACCTGGCTTCTTGCGTCAATCAACCTCCTACACGTCCTTGGTGACTCTCGCATTATCATTGACTGGATCTCTAAAAAGTCTGACTTACAAACAGTCCACAATGATAGCTGGAAGGTCAAAGTGATGGAGCTGTATAAGACTTTCACTGACGTAAACTATCTCCATATCCCTAGATCACTCA
Organism: Picea mariana; assembly: GCA_032191745.1. Taxonomy (NCBI): domain Eukaryota; kingdom Viridiplantae; phylum Streptophyta; class Pinopsida; order Pinales; family Pinaceae; genus Picea; species Picea mariana. The sequence continues at coordinate 9,083 of JASDQU010032766.1, read as the reverse complement.
ACGCAGAGGCAGACGCCCTCTCTAAAAAGGCATTAAAGCGAGTTGTTGGTCGCCTCACGATTTTCCACAGGGATAATGGAATAGAGAGCCCATCCACCTCTATAAACGTTTTTGAATGATGAGGGTTGTATTTCCTTTCTCTGCTGGTGCTTTTGATGATGCATTGAATACTGTTTTATTCTCTCTTTAGACTGTTTTATTGATTGACTGCTTTTGCTGTTTTGATCCCTCCCGGAAGACGAACTCTTTGGATTTTGGTTTTGAGGGCAGTACAGAATGTAAAAAAAAATTATACCTTATATAAATTGGAGCAATTTTCTCTTGGAAAAAAAAAAGAAGTTGACCCGAAACTCCTTTTAGAAAATAGAGATGCAATTACAACACATAGACTTGTTGAAAAGATGTCGATCGATATAAAATGATTAATATTTAATTGTAAACCACTTAAATAAGACTTTGACATGAGTCACATCCATTGAAAGGCCAACATTGTAACATATATATATATGCTTTGACATTGAAAGAAAGAAAGTTAATATAGGAAAGAAAGATCAAAATTTCATAAAGCATATTAATGAATCTAATAAATTACAACAATCAATATTGTCAATAAAAGTGATCAATACGAAATCATATATTGGTTGATATGATAAATTATATCGGTTGATATTATAAACAATCAATATATGAATTGATCTAATGAACTATATTTGATCGAATCATATAGTATATCAAACAAAATAGAACTAGGTTAAGTAACCAATAAGAGTCCGTTGATTGATGTCTTTGATATCTTAGTTTTATAATATAAATAAATGGAAAATGATGCACATTTTCTTTCTATGCTCTCCCGGGATATTATGTCAAATACGTGGAAAACGATTCCCATTTTCTTTCTTTCTATCATGATCATTGTACATTTAATTATTTCATTTGATTAAAAATACTTATTTTATGTGTGCAAATTCCTCGCACATCTCAATTTCCAATTATTAACAGTATTTCTTTTTGGTTTTGTTGGATTGTTGAAATTATGTATGGGTGTTGAAATTTCCCTATTCAATAATTAATGTAATTTTAGGAATTTCATCTAAACCTTGGGGTTCTTGTATCCATTTCTTATCAATTTTCATTCTTAGGGTTGATTCTAAAATTTAAATTTCAATAATATATGTTTCACTTATGTCCAACTGATAATACAAGGTAATCTATGAAAATAAACATTGGACATGTTTATTTCCATGGAACAATGTTTCAACCTTTAGAGCATATTTCCCAAATGTATAAAAGATCTGAAAATAATTTATAGGAACACTTTTTATAGTATTAAATCTACCCACTTAGCTTCTATGTGCTTGTTAAATTACTTAACAAAATCTATTGAATGTTATGTTAAATCAACATGCATAAATAACATTAGAAATTATTCAATCATCAAAATAAGATACATAGAGATTGGATAATAAGAACACTTCATGTATATGTGTGTGTGTGTACATACACACACACACATATATTGTTAGAAAAGTAGGTGTGCTCGTTTAACCATAGACAATATAGCAATATTGACACCCAACCATATGCCGAAGCCGCCCCCGAGCACCTTAACCTTGATAGAGAATAAGTCTGGAAGCAAACCCTAGGCCTAATAGCCAATCAAGGTAGCATATCACTCTCCAGAGTTAGCATACCAAGAAGAAAGTCCAAACCATAACCAAGAGAGAGTCCAAGACTAAAACCGAAAATACAAGTTGTAGTAGTTGTAGCTGCAACTACTCTCCAGACTTGCACACTACTAAATTTCTACAGTTGTGAGCTGTGTGTATCCAAATGAGCTCTGACATCCTGTATTTATACTGCTCTTCCTTAACTATCTGGGCCAACTTCTCTTTTTGGAGGCTAAAAACTCAATATTAATTATTTTCTTTAGCCAGCTTGTCTTCTAGGGTTATGTCCAATGCTTTAGGGTTTCTTCTTGCTTCCTGGAATATTCTATTATTGTCAGGGTTACACGTGGAGTTTTAATACCTCCCGCAACTACCATAATATCAACACTCCCTCCTAGCTAGGGAGGTATTGAAGGAAATGGTCTTGAGCACAAACATACCATTCGACCGGTAGCATCATCATATCCACACAGGCTATCTCATGATTAAATCACTAGCACCATCATCACTATCAACTACATCATTTATAGAAGCCATACTCCATTTGATAGCATCAACTGCATCATTTCTAGAAGCCATACTCCATTTGAGTAATCATGCATGACATTGAATAAGTCACTCACTCCATAGAGTGATACAAGAACTATTCTTCTAATTTGGACATATGTCCTAGAATAATAATTGTTCCAATAGATGTTGGAAGCCACGCCATGGGATACAAGGACTATTCTTCAAATCCAGACATATGTCCTAGAAGAATAAATGTCCTGGACCATTTTCCGCCTGGAGAATGTCTGTCCACCAACACATTGACTATTCATCTAGTTGATAATGATTTCCAACATTACTGATAGTCTTCATGGCAATCAGAACAATTCCATTCAATAGAACACATATGTGTCTATCCATAGTAGTACACAACTACTATCCAGTGGTACACAACCACACCAAGTAGAGCATGGATACTTAATTAGTGATACATAGTCACAACCAGTGGAACACATCCACCACAGTAGCATACATCTACGATCTAGAAACATACAATCTCCACAACAATCATATCATCTGATATCAACCTGCATAAAACTATATCATGATATAAATGGAGTCATCCGAGCCATTCTTCCACTCATATCTGTGATATCTGGAAGAGCTTCTGCCCTCAGAAAGTAAAACATTATCCATGGGATATCTAGACTATTCTTCTCAAGCACAAAAGAACAATTTTCCCTGATTTCTAAGCCTGAACCATTCACCTAACTGGGCCATTCTTCTGGCACTAATCATAGTGCAACCTGGAGAGAATGAGTCTGCCCTAGGGAATGTCTATCCTTGATTTATGAACCTGGACCATTCACCTAACTAGGCAATTCCTCCAACACTAAACATAGTGCAACCTGGAGAGAATGAGTCTTCCCTAGGGAATGATTGTTCAGACCATTTCCTAATGGAAATGATTTTCCTGCACCAACCTCCAAAATGGACCATTCTTTGAAACTGCTCACAACTATGAACTTTGAAAGAATGACTGCCCGACAAGGTAGACCATTCTAATTTACCACTTCTCAGAGTGACTTCCAAGAAGAATGATTGTCCTATACCATTCCCCCACACTGGTCACAAGGGGAATCGTTGTCTATGGTACATCAACAATCTATCAGACCATTTTCATTATGAAATTGACTGTCTGATTTGAACTATTTTATGAACTGGAAAATGCCTGTCTGTTAGAAATCTCAAACCACTTTCCGAACTGGAAAGGTACTACTCATCCTGGACCATTTTTCAAACTAAAAAATGACTATCCATAAATCAATAACATATCAGTTCTCCCTCCCAACCTGGGAGTAATCTCTTCCTTTTTCAATAAGGAATCTGTCTCCACAAGCCCCAACTTGTTTCTTGAGTACGCAAACTTTTCATCTTGGATAGAGGATTTACCAAAATATATGCTATATGCTCATCTGTGGAGATATATTGGAGAGCCACTTCTCTTTTCTGGACTTCATCATGGAGAATATAATGCTTGATCTCAATGTACTTTGGTATGTCATGGAAAACTGGTTTTCTCTGAAGGCTTCATATAGCTTTGATCATTACAATATATCATGGTTGAATTCAAGACTTTTGTTTCCTACTAGCTCATGACATTGTGGCAAGGATCAAACTAAAACATATCCAAGTAGCACTACTTTTGTCATCATGAGAGTTTTCCATGGATTAGAAATCCATCATCCCAGACTTCTGAGTAACTATTCTGATACACTATCTCTGTCATTGAAAGTTTTCACCACACTTTTGTTGTATATGAGATACTTTGCATCAAGTTTTTTGAATCTATACAAGGTCTTCTTGTATTTGTATACATGGGTCTCTTTCTGGTATAAACTTCTTTTTCACTTGCTTTATTGGGAATAACAGTCGTTTACCTGTAAATTCCAATACATGGATACTACAAGAGGTATATCTAGTTTACTGGAACAAGCTGTTGTCATAGTCTTCTCCCTCCTTCTGGAAGAAACTATGAATCTTACAATGCTTCTATTCATAAGTCTTTTTCACATTTTCTTACATACACTATTCTTTATCATAACTTCCATTTCTTCTGCTTGATTGTTCTTAGTGGGTTCAAACCAAGCTGGTAGTCTTGTGATTCTCGGTATAATAACTGGTTGTTCTGGATTTTCTTTCTTTCCTGGAATATTCATGTTATTCCTCATGTTTCTCTTTATCTCTTGGGTCCATGGAGTATTCTATAGATTCCATGCCATGAAGATTCCAAATTCTTCCTTTCATCATAGGATCATGGATGTAGATGGACAACTAAGGATACTTTAAGGCTTATTTTTGAAGAAGAATTCTTCTAAACACGTGTTGCTTATCATGGTTGCTACTTTCAATGGGAACATGGACATATACTTCATAATCCTCAATGGATCATATCATTTAGGATTATCTCCCTCCTAATTCTTGTTTCATGTATGAATGCATGTTCTTCTTTTTGGAAATCTATAATCAACTCCCTCTATCTAAGAGAGTCCATGCTTCTGTCTGCATCCTTATTGCCTTCTGCAAAGTGTCACAAGTCTTTTTCTAATTTCCTCTTGATTGTTGACTTCTTTCTATTTTGAATTCTTCTGGGTCTCTTCAAGTTTGATTCTGATTTCGGCTTATTTGGAAGTTGTTACTTATATAATAGCTTCCACAAGAATTTTTACAAAGGATTTTCAACGTACTTTATCTTTTCAGATACATTACTTGACTAGTAATCATCGTAATAATAATCCTTATCTTGTTATTCTTCCATAGGTGTTGTTTCACTGACCATATTATCTTCTAAGAAATATATATACAGGAACTATGTAAACATGGTATGTACAAGGACTATGTTACAAAAGAATATTGTTACCTTGACTAGAAGAAGAAATCTGCTTCATCGTGTTTGACTTTTTTTAGGGTTCCTTTTCTTCAACAACTATTGCTTTGTGTGTTTCCTTCCTTTTCTTTAAATTGGGACAATGATTCTTGTAGTGACCATATTTTCAACAGTTGAAGCATTGTATGTTTGACATATCCTTCTCTTGATTTGGTTTCTTCCTTGAGTCAAACTTCTTCTTATTCCTGAATTTCTTGAACTTTGTTGTGTAGGATTGATCATCATCTTTCCTTGGGAATTTCTCTTTTGTGCTAATCCTTGATTCTTCTTGTGCACAGCAAGTCCAAAGTTCTTCAAATGTGGGATTCTCCTTTCTTGTGTTCATGCTTGTAGCAAATGCATCCCATGTCTTGGGAAGGCCATTGAGTACTATTTTTACCAGTTCCTTCTTTGAAATGATTTCTTAAATAGCTTGTATTTGATCTCTTAACTGAGACATTCTCACAATTCATGATGTTATGCTGGCATCATCATTCATTTTCATGTCACAGAGCTCATTCTTCAGACTCATTACTTGTCCAATGTTTCTGACTGAGAAGAGGTTAGTTAGGGCATCGTACATCTTCTTAGATAAGTCAATATGAGAGATGTAGGGTATCAAGTGGTATTTTGCAGAATCCACTATGATACTCATGGCATTGATGTCATTGTCCTTGAACTTCTCCATAATTTCAACGTTATGAGGTTCATTCTCTTTTCCTTCTTCAAACTATGGTTCCACTATCTTTCCTTTCACGATATCCAACACTTCATTCTTGGCAAGGATGAGGTCAATCTGTGTCTTCCATGCTCTAAAGTTAGAAGCCCCTTCTAACTTGTTTTCTGACTTCATAGAGTAATTTATGACTGATTTGACTTGGTCAACCTTTGACTTTGACCAAAAAATAAAACTTGACGTCTTAGCTTGCTGAGAAAATCAAGAGGTGCGCTAATTTAGGGCGCACTAGGCTATCCAAAAATTAATTCAATCTCTTCACTTAAGGTGTATTAACAAGAGGGTTAGGGTTTCTTTGCTACAAAAAAAACTTTGAATGCAACTACAACTGTAACTGAGCAAATCCTCTCAATCTATATTTCAGCAGTTAGACTGTCCGAAGATAGTGTGGGCCCATAACCTATTAGAAAAGTAGGTGTGCTCGTTTAACCATAGAAAATATAAAAATATTGTCACCCAACCATAGGCCGAAGCCACCCCCGAGCACCTTAACCTCGACAGAGAATAATTTTGGAAGAAAACCCTAGGCCTAATAACCAATCAAGGTAGTGTATCACTCTCCAGAGTTAGCATACCAAGAAGAAAGTCCAAACCATAACCAATAGAGAGTCCAAGACTGAAATAGGAAATACAAGTTGCAGTAGTTTCAACTGCAACTACTCTCCAGACTTGCGAACAACTAAATTTCTGCAGTTGCGAGCTGTGTGTATCCAAATGAGCTCTAACATCCTGTATTTAAACTACTCTTCCTTAATTGTCTAGGCCAAATTCTCTTTCTAGAGGCTAAAAATTCAATATTAATTATTTTCTTTAGTCGACTTATCTTCTAGGGTTATGTCCAATGCTTTAGGGTTTCTTCTCGCTTCCCGAAATATTTTATTCTTGTTAGGGTTACACATGGAGGTTTAACACCTCCCGCAACTACCATAATATCAACATATATCACATCATTCAATATATTACAGTTCTATGTTTGACATGATGCTCATCCATGCATGATCTAGTTCATACATGTCATCAACCCATGTTATGAAGAATGTATCGTAATGAAGCAAACTTTCCAAGAATCATGATCCATGTAGGATCACATGTGGATTGATATATTTTTTAATGAATATTTTTATCTATGTACCACCATGTATTTCATTCGATGTCTAAATGATATTTGACCAAAAGAAAGAAAACATATAATTTATCGATACTATAGGAAAGAAAGATCAAAATTTCATAAAGCATATTAATGAATCTAATAAATTACAACAATCGATATTGTCAATAAATAAATTATTTCGGTCAATATTATAAACAATCAATATATCAATTGATCTAACGAACTATATTTGATTGGATCATGTAGTATATCAAACAAAATAGAAATAGATTAAGTAACCAATATGACTCCATTGATTGATATCTTTGATATCCTAGTTTTATACTATAGATACATGGAAAATGATGTCCATTTTCTTTCTATGCTCTCTCAAGATCTTTTATCATAAATGCGTGGAAAATGATGCCCATTTTCTTTCTTTCTATCAGGATCATTGTACATTTAATTATTTCATTTGATTAAAAATAATTATTTTCTATGTGCAACTTCCTTTCAAGTTTAGGCACATCTCAATTTCCATTTTTATTTTTTTTACAGGAGCGGATATTGGTTTGTATTAAAGCCTTTGCATGAATGCCTCTAATCAGATTACAAAATGTGAGGTCAAAGCCCATTTTTCCTCTCCTGCCAGGAACTCAATGGCCCGAATACTTATAAGCTGGTGAATCCTACATATAGCAAACGATTTAATCTCCGTAATTTTCCCTAACTTGTGGATACCGATGAACTGATTCAGTAAAATGCAATAAAACATGAAAGCAAAAAATTTTAGGGAATGGGATCCCATTCTTTGTCCCTGTCTCTTAAAAGAGTGCCGACGGAAAGAAGAACTGCTATATTGGCTTTCGAGTCTGTGTCCTTGTTATTCTCCCTCAACACATGGAAGTAGTTCACACTCTGAAAAGTTTTAACCAGTGTTTTGATTCTTGTCACCAATCTTGCAAATCTGAAATCTTTAAGAGCATAATTGTCCACTATAGTTTTTATAATGGACTGAGAATCGCCAATTACATTTACCTCTTTGATGCCTAGATCCTTGACTTTCTTGAGGCCTTGGAGCAGAGCCAATGCTTCTCCTTGGATGCTAGTGTTGTGTCCCAAGCCCCAAGCATAAATATGCTCGATTCTTCCTTCTAGATTCTTAATGACACCTCATGCACCGGCTTTCCCAGGATTTCCTTTGGCTGCCCCGTTGAAGAATAAATTATGTCTGGATTGCTTGTTAATCCAAGCTGAGAAGTCTTTCTCATTGAATCTAATTTTCCATTCTTTTCTTGATTTTCTTTGCCTTACTACTTCAGAAAACTGGAGGCCCAACCTGACGCCCCATTCAAAATCTTGCTGACTTAAATTTGTTTCCTCAAGATGACCTCCCAAGATTTCTTTCAGTTGGCTTTTGATATTGGCCATGATAAGCTTCGCATCCTACACTTTATCTCTAAAAATTCTCTTATTCCTTTCAAGCCAGATTTGCCAACAAATGATCTTTGGCGAGGAGAGCCAGGCGGCCTTAAAAATTTCATTTTTGGGGAGTACACCTGGGTAGATGTGCAACCAATTAGCAAACAATTCAGTGATGGATGTGGGAAATGTAAAATTATTTCTCCAAGGGCCTAGAACTTCATTCCAGATCTCTTCTACGAGTTTTCATTCCAGCATTAGGTGACAGACATTCTCTTCATTTTCGAAGCACATTAGACATCTAGAAGGCCCATGGAAGCCTCTTTTCTTCAATCTGTCCTCATTCAAGATTATGTTGTGGCACATGAGCCAGCATAAAAGATCGATTTTTGGAATGGTCTTGTGGCACCATAGCCCCTTCCAAGTCACAGGATTAGGAGGGACATGGGACCGTTCCAACAATTTTGCATATCCCAGTGCCACTGAATAGCAGCTCGATTGAGAGCCCCATCCGTGTTTGTCTTGTCTCTTAGCATGGATCGGAGCCATGCCCTTCAGGTGTGAAAATAAGGTGTTGCAATCCAGCTTCATCTCCAATGGCACCTGGAGCTTCTTCCAACTTAGCCAATTACAGTCGTCCCAGCATGAGATGTTCCACAGAGTATTGAAGCCGACATTGGACATCCATGCCCGCATCGCATGCAGAGAATTGATTTTGGAAAGAGGGGGATTATTCATAATACTGTCCTCCCA
>JASDQU010032764.1:10066-20258 GCA_032191745.1 Picea mariana | reverse complement strand
GCCTAAAGATTGGGCAAGGGGTCAACTATGTTAAAGGGTGTTTCGTTACAAGTAGATTACAAGTTACATACAAAATTACAAAAGAATAAATCCGATTATAGAATATCATATACAATTACTTACAAGATTTACAATTCAAAAAATGATAGATTACAACAACAAGCTAACCAATTATCTATTTGTGTTTGTGCAAGATATCAAAGCATTAAAGCATCATATCAACAATTCATCACAATTATGAGATCATCATCAATACATCATCATGAGCAACATCAACAACAATTTAAAAAGATTTAGAAGGCTTAGCACAAGTGTTGTTAAGATTATCAAAGATGATCTACACTCTTAATTATTAAACCCCCCAAGTATTCTATTAGGTGTGGTCTAGGGTTTAATTATTAGGCTTTCTTAAGATTTATCAAAGTTTTAATTATCTTTCACCGAAGCCTCCTCCTCCTATTGCCAAATAACTGTTGGACGCTCAAGATAGTATGGCAACTAGGCCAACCCTAGCAGAACCAGTCAGCCCAAAACAAGAGTACTTCTCGGAGAGGACACACACCTAGTGTGCCACTGGGCAGTCCCCTACCACTACCCTCCGTTGTTTTCCTCAAGCCCCATTTTAGATGGTGAAGATGGTGGTCTAAGGTACCCTAAAGTAGTCTATTAAGTATATATAATGATTAGGTAGACTTTTATGAGTATTTTAGAGTGTTTTGAGAGTTTTATGACACTTTTAATGAGTGATTTAGTGACTTGGCCGAAACTCACTTTGGCCTTAAAATTGCATTGTTTGAACTCGTGAATTGAAAGGCATTAACACATATATGCTATGTGAGCGCAAGTTATTAGATGCACAATTAGATAGCTTGTAAAAAAGAATAACAAATGAGGGCAAGGACAACTTGCCAAACAATAGATTAACCACACTTATACCACATATGATAGCATTAAAAATGAGAGCATTAAGTGTGTAAAGAAAGAGAGATGTGTTGCTTACTTAACCACTTAGAAACAAGTTACTTTTAAGCATATGGCCAATCACATCAATGATCTAGGCAAAGAAGAAATAAACCATCAAAATCTAGAGCATTAAAACATTTAAGATTTAAGATCTAAGCATGAGTGTAAAGATAAGCACTTGAAAGAACTAAGCATGCATGAGATCTAACTTTAGTTAATCAAGAGGCCCAATAGGCTTATGCTAAGTAGTTATTAGGTGTTTGATCTAGATCTAAAACATAAATATCAAAACATTAAGCACTTAGATCTAAAACACATTGAAAATTAACCTAACCTATTTGGGGTATTCCTCTCCCAACTAGGTAGGTGATTAGTTAATTTGTTTAAGTTATATCACAATGACGTATATAGAAGCAAGCAACAACCAATGGAAGCAAGAAGATAAGAATGAAGCAAGAAAGCAAAGAACAAGCCAAGCAATCAAGCTATCCACGTCCTACCTCAAAGAAGGCTCAAACAAATGAAGAAAGGCTAGATCCAAGCCACGTCCAGGTACCCAAGAGCTCACAAGTGGGAGGAGGTCGTACCACTTCTCCTCCTACACTATGAGCTTCAACAAACAAGCAAAAAGGAGGAAAAACGTACAAAAATACTAGAAAATGAAAAGGGGGGTTGAGAGATAGCTACCAAACCCCTTGGAGGGCCCTTTAGTATTGTGTGGATGTCTTTGGGGCAGCCATGACTCCTCTCAACCAGATCTGATACCTGCAAAACCAGCAAGGTTTCCCTTGCTAGAAAGGCTACACACAACTACAAAAAACTTGGAAAAACTTTGCCTTTTTAGGGCAAATTTTTTCTTTAGAAATTTTATGAAAAAGATTTAATTTTTGATGACCATACGACTAAATATGCTAGCTGAAATATGGGCTGCAACAGAAATATAAGAAGAGGAAGCAATACTAGAAGCTTGCTTGGAGTATATGTGAGTCTCAAAGAATAGACTTTTGCTCAAGGCACATCTAATGAAACCCTTGAAGTTCAACCTGCAAAAAACTCAACACAATAGCATGCATACATTGGATAATATGGAGGGTTAAACTAATAAGTGAAATACTTGCACCTTATCTAGATAACCACATATATAGATTCACAAGAGTACTCTTTGCAAAAACTACTTAAATAAAATACTTTACCTAAGATCCATTCATACATGCATTATATCAAATTAAAACAATCTCACCTCATATGTTGTAAGATCCAAAATACTTATAGATCTTCCCAAAATCCTCCAAAGTTTCCTTTATTATTGCTTCAAGAAGAGGGATGTTGGAGAAATACTTGCTCCAAAACCCTAGAGAAGAAAATGAAAATGGATGGAAAAGAGAGAGAGAGAGTGTGTGTAAAATCAAGTAGCATAACAATAGCTCAAGATATGGTAAGTTGGGGAGGAGAAATGAGATCTATTTATACTTGGAGAGGCAAACCTACCTCTCTTGGATCTAAGCCAAGTGTCCACCACCAAGAATAAGAGTAGATCTCAAGGCTAGGGCACACCATCTAGGGTTTGAAAGTTAGATCTAGGGTGTAGAAAAATGTAGGAGGTGTTGGGATCAAGCAAAGAGGTGTGGGAGGCCTTGGGATTGATGTCAAGGAAGGTGAGAGGTCTCAAATAATTTTTAAAAAATCATTTGTGGAGTTTCTAGATGGAGGGGGGGCGTAACTCCTCTTGGAGGGCACAAAAAAAGGGTGAAATTGAAGGAATGAAGGGGAACTAATGAAAGAAAAGGAGTGGGATCACCCTAGGAGGTGATGTGGGGGTTAAAGGGAGTCATAACTCATGAGAGGGGACCCCAAACAAGTCACAACAACCTCCACCAAGGAAAAACGTCAATCCCCCTAGGGGGGCGTGACTTTTGAGTGTATAAGGTGGGTAAGGGGTTAGAATAGGTTGGAAAAGGTTGGGAGGGTTATGTTATGCTTAGGGAGGCTCTCTCTAACCTTTATTCCATCATTTTACATCCTCTAAACTCATTATTACAATTAAACATTTTTGCCATGTTTGGACTTTAGCTATTAAAATTGTTGTTTTAGACTGACTCACACTCCGGGTGGACTAACCCATTGCTAAAGTTGTCCAACTGAGCTGAAACTTGGTCCATGGATGTAGGGGGTGCTATTCCATTTCTTTTGAGCACAAATACCCCTATCAAAAGTCCAAGGACCTAGTTTTTACTATTATTGCTCAAAAATAATTAAATAATTAAACCTCCAAACTTAAGGAAATTTAATAAAAAAATTAATTAATTAAAAAAAACTAACTTAGACTCGACGGAATTCCGCGAAACTTTCTAAGATGTCTTGCATGGTCATTTACAATGAATTCCCTATATAGTTACCAAAACATAAGCCCACTAGAACGTCGTTCACCACTTTGGAGGACTTATTGCAAGTGTGAGGGAAAAACTCAAGGGAAATCAATAAGGCTGAAAAGCCCAACTGATAACCTGAGGATAAAAAACCCTCGGTGAAAGGAACTCTCCCAGTGAATCGATCCCAAGGTAACTGACCTAGACATGACTCATGCAGACCTATTACATTATTAACCCACGCAAGGGTGCGGAAATTCCAATTACAAAATAAAGTGTTGGGGCCAAACACTACCCTGTAGAACCAAAGTCTTCGACAACATGGCATTTGATGATGCATCAATTCATGGCACATGGAGTTGACCACCTGTGCTAAATGGGCGGTCAACAAACTCTTTACAACAGCAAACACAACTAGTCTTGGAACTTGATCTAGATGCAACCAAGAGGTAGGAATCAATCTCTAAGGTGCTAGCACATTAGGGCCTTAGAGATTGAATCTTGGAGAGGATAATTTCTAGGGTGCAAGAACTTTTGGGCCCTAGAAACCTTTTCTCCCTTCTTGTGTTTCACCTAGGTCAACAATCAAGAGTCTAGGGTTAAAATCCTAAAGTGCTAGCGCTTTAGGGTTTTAGGAGTCTAATCCTAGGTAGGATTTCCTTCACAAATTTATGGATGAAATTAACCTTGTGAGAGGAGGAAGCACTTATGCTCCTCTCTTAGGGTTTTACCAAGCAAGATCTTCAATATAAACAAGTAAAATTCACCATGAAACATTTATTGCATGAGATAAAATTGCAGAAATTTACTTACTTCACCAAGATATGACAAGAATAAACCCTAATTGCAGCAATACCATCCAAAAATCAGCAAAAAAACATCCACACTTGACCTCCAAGAGATAGTGCATAAGGTAAAAGAGTCAATATCCCAAAAATAGTGAAAATTTCAAAAGTATTGCTCTCTCAATGGAGAGGAACGTGATGATGAAATGAAAAGTCAAGGTCCTCTATTTATATGAGGCCTTGAAAACCAATTTGTCCACTTAAAGTTGTCAACAAAAAATTAGAAGAGGGTCGACCCCCTTAATTGTCTTTACATTTTACAAAAATTAAAATTACATGAAATAAATCCCTAAAGAAGGTGACGTCATGCCCTAAGAGGGTGACATAAGGCTAGAAGTGAGACGTCCAAGCTCTAGGAAGAGGTCGTTAGGCCTTCAAAGGCTATGTGTCACTTTCTCATGTGCCAAGATCCATGCCATATGCCTCATCCCATCAAACCACCATTTGATCCATCAAACCCTAGCCCAAGATGACGTCAAAGGCTTAGAGGGGTGACGCTCTAGACCTCCAAAGGCCAACGAACAAGTGGAGAAGGGTGCAAGCTCATCCTCCAATGATGCTAGGATGCCTCCAAAGGCAACGTCATTCATCTTCCATGTGCAACGCTCATCCTCAATGGTGCCCCAGATGTGGGGTCTAGCATCCATCTCATGGGCTTCCAAGCCCCTACGAAGGTCCAAGTGGCACAGTTCCTTCACGAATCGCTTTCATCGGGCAAAGTCCTACAAAGACAAACAAGTATGCCCTCTAAGGGTCCACAAGTCATATCAATCATGCCAAGTAAGCCACATCTAGTAAGTGAACCACCCAAACATGTGCATCAAATCCCCCTTTTCAAATTAAACAAATGCTCAATGACCTTATAAACTTTGCCAAATTTAGGAATGGGAGGGGTGTCAAGGTGCACTATTGGGTAAGCCAATCCCCAAGTCAAGGAATGTTTCCCGATAAGACCCTATCTAGATCATGTAATGAGTATGAAGTGGATTGGGGGAAAGACTCTTGGGCGAGTTCTTGACATACAGGGGTTTATATTGTCTCATTTATGGGTGCCTTTGTGGAGGGTGTGTTGCGTCCTTCGTTTGCAATGCAACATTTTTCCAAGCCCTTGCCTTTAATTTGTTATGGTCCAAACATTGAGTGGTATGTGCAATGGAAAGTAAAGAACACCGCAATGCCACTTGGAGTTAGGAATACATTGAGTGCCATATGCAATGGAAAGTAAAGGACACCGCAAAATGCATTCCCCCAACAAGCGAGACACTTATTTATTATATGTTAGAAGGTCCTTGATTTTTATGGAGTAGCGTTTCATTGCTCTCAAGACCTTAGGGCAAGCATCTAGAAGGACAATGATTGGCTTTTAACTTTTTCCAGCTATAACACCTCTAGGTCTTTAACCCCTTCTTCCCATGAAACGAGGTATAATCCCTTCTTGGGGGCAATGAACCCGAAAAACCAAATGATGAGGAAACGAAAGGAAGAAGTGTGAAAAGTGGTAAGTATGAATGGAAATGGTACGATGACCCTTCGAAGGAACTACCCAATAGCAACCCTTTTCCCGAGGGTGACCAACTTACTAGGATACAATGACAACCACCAAGGTGAAATTAGGCAAAAGGTATAATTTCCAAGCAAACGTCCCATCATCAAAAAAGGACTCTTTGCAACATGCTCATATTAAAGTGACACTTACCATGAGACCAAACTTGTTACATCATGAAGCAAGGCTCGTTGTCCTATGGGATCCAAACCAATGTAGTGGATGTTGCTTTGTTGTTGCTGACGAGTGGTGATCAACATGAATAGGAGGGACCCTGCAGGCTCTGCTGGTCAATATGACTCTCGACACTCCATGTCTGCTACCTATGGGCCTCGACACATGATCTGCTTAGTTACCCCTAGATTGGGGGGGTAACACAACCAAAAGTTCCATTTTTGTTGGACTCGTCCTTGTTAATTTGCTACAATTATACACCACAGACAATGCAAACCTCCCAAGCTACAAAGTGAACATGGGCACCTGATAAGTGAGGAGTTACATTTGAGCATTGTCACTCACCAGCTCACAATCAAAATAATAATAATAGTAAAAGTAACAACAATCACAACAATACTAGTATTGTTACACCTCCTATTGTATGACGTTCCGCATTATGATTTTCATCACATTGATGGAGATTTGCTACTAGTTGCTTGGAGCTTTTGGACCAACTTGGGGGGATACATCTTCATGGAGTCCCTTCTCTTCATTGCATTGGATCATTTGATGGAGGATCTTCACTTCTCCTTGGTTGGATGATTGTGCTTGTTGGTTTGGTAGTATTATCATATGTGGTTGCCTTGTTGATCATCCCTTGGTTGCATATTTGATGTTTATGGAGCATGCTATCTCATTATGGTGTGGTTTCGGTACACTTGTTTATCTTGGATGTGCTATATCTACTTCGTCAATGTATTGAGCCCCCAACAGATTCGATAATGATGGTGTTAGGAGATAAATGTTTCATGACATTGTTGAGTGTCACAGTGACTTTTGCATGGTGTGTTGATGTGATGATGTTGCTTTGTCATTAGGAGGGGTGTTCTACATGGTCCTCTTGTGTTGATGTGTGGTGGAGACATACTCAATCACTGGATGGTTAGCATTTCTATTAGCCCCTTATCTTGTGATGTTGATGTGGTTAAATGATGGATGTGTTGTGGTAGTGCACTTTTCCTTGGTGGGATTTCCCTTGGTGATATGGCCTAACATTGTAACATTTGCTAGACATCACCTAGGTGGAATTTGTTTGATGATGTTAGTACCCTTGTGAATATACTTTTTCCTAAGCTTGATTTAGAGTTGTTAGAAATAGGGAAAGAAACAGAAGAATATACTTTTAAAATTTTGTTAGCTAGATCAGCAAGTAAACATGAGATCTAAATAAAGAAAAATTTCTGATCAGAGAAATAATGTCGATCTGAAATCAAAATTAGATCTAGAACACTAAAAATGTTTTTGAACATTCCAACTAGAAGATCTGAACTAAAACAATTACTTTTGAGTATAACTAATAGATCAGAATCAAATAGTTATTTCTAAGTATAGTAGATCTGAAAACAACATTCATAGATCTAAACAACAGAATATTTCTGAGTAGGCAAGCTACTAGATCTGAAAATCAATATATCTAAAGCAATAGTAATTTCTGAGATAGCTAACTAATAGATCTGAGCTTTAGACAAAATTATTCAAACTGAAATTAAAAGCAACTGAAAACTTACCTCTGTAATTTACCTCTTGTGCAAATGAAGGAAGAGCTAAACTCACAAGTGACATGTATCTCTCTGAATTATGCTCAGATATAGTCATGGGCTCATGGATCAATCTCTAAGGGTTAGATCTCTATCAAAGAGAATCTAGGACTGTTATGCCACCATAGAAAAACCTCAAAGACAAGACAACAAACCCCAAACTGTTTTCTGAAAGTAAACCCATGTGACAGTAAAAGAGAGACAGCCTTGAAGTTCTAGATCTACTCAAAAGGAGGATGGTTGCCTACTGAAAGATGCTGGCAGCTCAACAAGATAGCCACGACCCTCATAGGTATCAGATCTGCACACAGGAGTAAAATGGCATCCTGGAAGAAGGTCCGCTAACCACCACACAGATCTCACACAAAACGGCAGCCTAGAAGAGGGTCCACTACCCACCTCACGGATCTCACACAAATGGCGAGCTGCATAGAAAGGGACAGATCTGACAATAGGGTGGACGGCTGCTAGAATAGGATAGATCTCAGGTAGTAGAAGTAACCTAGCAACAGCATACAAATCATCAAAAGAACCACCAGCAACACAGCACTTCAAAACACTTTCCAGCACAAAGAAAATGCACCAACACTGAACAGTCAAGGAAGCCACCGGACTGAGGAAGAAAAACCTCAGAGCTTATCCGCCACTTAGAGGAGTAAGTGAGTGTAATAGAATAGTGAGAGAGGGGTTCTATTTATAGTTTAAGGCTAGGGCTTAGGGTAATAAAAATATAATTAATATAAATATTAATTTAATATGTCACACTTAAATATTAATTAATATTTCTATTTTAATCTTATTAAGCCCTAAAAACAAAAATACAAACCCCACTCAAACCCAAACTCAAAAATCAAAGGGTGAAGAACAAACAAGGGTTTAGGAGAAAGCAAAGGGGTTTTCTTAGTGGCAACACATGTCCATATGATTCTCAAGGTGACCAATTAACTGTATCCTCACTGCATAAGGGTTACATCACACAATGTGGTCATGCCCATCTTCATGGTCTCTCTTAGGTCCTATGGACCATCCTGGAAGAGAGGAAGAGGATCACACACCAACAAATCTTGGTATTACACCAAGATCTACCTGGTCAAAGACCAGGTTGCCCCAGAACATATCTTGGGGTCTTATCCACCAAGGTACAAGACCAAGGATCAACCCATGTTTTAAGCATGGGTACCCTGGAACATATCTAGGGGCCCTAGACACTTCTAGGGACTTATATCAACCACCAAGGAACACATCCAAGGATCAATCCAAGCTCAGGGAAAGGATTCCCTGTAACATATCCAAGGGCCCTAGAAAATATCTAGGGTCTTTACTGCTTGGTCCCAGACCAAGAACCCCAGTCATCTACTGGTGGCCCACACAAGGGTCTTTCTACTTGGTTATAGACCAAGAACCCCAGTCATCTACTGGGGGCCCTCACAAGGGTCTTTTGCTTGGTTCTGGACCAAGAACCCCAGTTATCTATTGGGGGCCCTCACAAGGGTCTTTTGCCATGGCTCTAATTGCTTGGTCCCAGAACAAGAACCCTAGGAGTGTACTAGGGGCCCTAGTCCACAACTAGGGTCTTATGCCATCCTCCAGGAGAATGGCTCTTGCAGCTGCATTAAATTTAACAAGAGTGGAGGGTTACTACATGCATCTTTGGTGATCAAGCCTTCTCCTAAGGTTTGATGAGGTTTTAACATGTTATAGTCCATTGGTGGTGCGCCCTAGGTTCAAACCTAGGTGGAACCGTGGAGCTTCTATGTTATCATTTTATTGTTATCATGGTGGTCTTTGCTAGGAGATACATCTTGTTTTCATGGTACAACACTTGTTGGAGTGTGCCCCCCCTCATTGGCACACATGTCCATGTTGATTTAATCAATTGGTGACTATTGGGAGGTTGGACTAGAGTTTATTTTAACATTAACCTTTATGCACACATGTGGATGTTGATTTAACTATTTAATGGTTAAAGTAATCAATTATATTACCTTGGAGGCTAAAAGCTTGAGCACCCTACTTCACTTGGTAGTTGTTCATACTTTGAGCGGTTATTTAGAGGTTATTTGGGGTCTTTTGATGGAGCACTCCTCTATTGCACATAGTTTCCAAGGCATTCATGATTATTTTATTGTTGAAGAGCTTGGCACATTCTCCTAGGCTACACTCTCTCTTGTGCACATGGTTTGGAGATTTGTTGATGATATTGGGAAACAACACATGGGTTTGGCATGATATTGATGAGTTCTAACCACTTTGGCACTTTTTCCTAAGGTGTACTTCACATGGAGATATTTTATTATTTGTTGGGTGGTTGAGGTAGTTACATGGCACAGTTTTCTAGGGTGCACCTCTCCTAGGTTCTCTCTCATATTTATTGCATAGTTATTTTAGCTAGACTTGTCATCTTTTGACCTTCATTGGAGAGAGCGCTCACCTCTTTGACTTCACACATATATCATTTTATCTTATGTGGTTCTGGAAGATTTTATTGAGAGGTGTGTGGCATATTTAGAGGGAGGGCCACACATGGCACATTGCATGCATTTACTTGGTCTCTTACTATATTTGAGCATATTCTTGAAGGGCGCACTTGTGGAGACACTTCTTGCTATTCATGGAGGTATATATTTTATTACTTCATGGAGCTTTGGCATGGTCAAAACCCTATTTCGCCCTTATCTCCTCGGATTTTTCTTGTGGAGATGGTCCACTTGATATTTTGGG
>JASDQU010032763.1:0-14583 GCA_032191745.1 Picea mariana | reverse complement strand
GACAACATCTATGTCCTTCCTACTACAAATTCATTATTCGATTTGCGATAAACCCTTGGTTTCTCTAGCAAGAACAATGCAAATTCATTATATTTTTAATTTCCATGATAAACAACCAATGGTTATTCACCCAATAAAATTTATTCCATCATAGAACCAAAAAGTGTCCATGGTCCTCCATTCACTTGTAGCATTGTTATCTCAAACAACATACCAACTGGGAATGAACCATACCTTTGGGTTGAGCACTAGTGCCATACAAATTTATTGGGAACCTGTTGTACTATAGGGCCTAACTTCAACCTAACTATAAATACTAAACAACTGGCCATCCTACGGACATATTTCCATCTACTGATACACATAGGTACCCAATCATGGTACTTGTCAATTCTCTATGATAATAGTTTGGATACAAGATGTATCCAAATCAATCTCACATTCTTTATGAACCTATCAATGAGGACTTACAATGCAACATTCATTAAACAATCTTTTATGAAGGAACAATTATAGGGAACAAAACACATAGCTAAATTTCCCTTCCAAATACACCACACCTTACCAAGTATATTAAGGAATGACTTTTACATCGCAAAGTATTTCCAAGCAGGGTTACAAAACATAAACAAGAGATGATGAAACATATGGTATCAATTCATATACCTTCTTGTTCCTTTGTAATTGTTCATATGTTTAGATTATTTATCTACTTCTTTGACCTCTAGATCTTCAGTGTCATTTTCCAATCATTGTCTTGGATTTCCATACTCCCTTGCGATTTTTTAAAGTAACTAATCATAACAAAACCATTCAAACTCCATATTGAGTTAGCTAAGCTCAATACATTGGTTAACTTCATTAAATCCAAGATACATAAAAAAGAGAAACTTTGAACATTACCAGAACTTCGGAGACATGCATATACTAAGTGTCTTTGTCTAAATATTCCACATCTACATCTTTGATGTCATTGTCCAATATTCTTCTTAGGGATTTTATACTTCACTGGGAAATTGTTAGAGTAGTCAATTCTATCAAACTCATACTCACACATTGAGTTGATTAGGCTCAATATATTTTCTTTTACAAACCCCAAAAATATTTCAAAGACACATTTCACAAAGCCCAAAAAACCTATTATCTGACATAATCATTGGAAATGCTAAGAAGTTGCATAAACTTAAGAAAAGCTCCACGATCAATCATAAATTTGGTATGCTATGAGGTTCCAAATGTAATATTTTTCAAATCCCACACTACCTCAAGCTTAAGCTAAGGGAAATCATGCCTTGCAAGAAGCCATCCACCATAATAGATTTGGGGCTTTAGGTATTTCTTGAATCGGGACTGCTCATTGCATTCGATCCAAAAAACTGCCATTGTCAGATTTAAAAAAGAAAACACACACACACACACACACATTTGAGTTTCATGGTGCGCATTATATTATAAACACACACATGTGCCTTTTTCAATGCATGATGCCCCATTTAGCTATGTCTTATTTTTAAAAAAGTTTTCAGTTTTAGCACTGCATATTATATAGTAAACACACACTAGTGGATTTTTAGTATATAGTGCATTGCTTGGATATGTCTTATTTTTAAAATAGTTTTTGGATTAGCGATGTGTACTATACAGTAAACATGCACCGATGTATTTTTTAGTGTATAACACACCACTTGGATATGTCTTATTTTTAAAAGCATTTTCAGTTTTAGTGGTGTGTATGTTTTAAAATGCACAAACATCTATGTGTATTACTATATAAAACACATCGCCTAACCTGAAAATAGTTTTAGGCTAAAATGCTTTACTCTGTTTGTAAAAAATATTTAATAGTTTGTATATTTTACTATGCGACACTTTTATTAATAAAATATGGTTGATGAAATATGAGGGGAAAACATTATGGAAAGGAGCACAAGGGAACCACATCTCAAGAAAAGAACATGATAAGTTAATGGATGTTTTATTATAAAAGTAATATAGTTGAATTATCTATAGGTTTAAATGATGTATATTAGTTAGCATGTGTTATGCTGATCAAAAACTTGAAAAAACCAAATAAGATTATTTGCAATCTGAGTGGAAAAGAGCATAGAAGATTTATGGAAAATTTGCAAAGATGGGAATAAGGTGGATGAAAAGGTAATCAACAAGAATTTTTTCTTTGACATTTTACTAATGATGTACTTAACAAGAATAACTAACATGTTTCAAACATCTGGTTTCACATATATTGAATGTTGTGCAAGGACCAATGGCAAGAAAAAAAAAGGCCCCTGTCAGAATAAAACAATTATGAAGTGTGCAAATGATGATGAATTGGTCTTCAACTTATTTGGAGTGGTGCTAGAAGTTAATAGAAAAGAAAATAACTTTTATAAAACTATGAGCGATACATTGGAAAGAATGTGTAAATGTTGTTTTCACGTGTAGTAAAAAATCAATCCAATGAATCCAAGAATCATATTATATTTAAACTATAACAAGTGTTTGTAGAGCAATGGTCAATGAGGCTTGTGATACTTGCAATATAAAAAAATAYGCAATAACAAAARRGAAATAATTTAAAAAGTATTAATGTTAAACATGTTTTTCTATAATATGTATATACTTGTCCAAAAATTACCAAAATAATATTTTTTCTATATTTACTTTCATATAAATATTAATAGATTTTGTATAGTTATTTTCATTTTTTAGGAAGACTAAGAAAGTTCCAATGAACAAACGATGTGATATCTAAAACATGCTAGTAGGGATGTCTAAAAAAGTGTACAAGGAGATGGTTGATGAAATGAGATTAATAGATCAATAGGAGGAGTTATCCCAACAACAATGTGCATCAAACATATTTTATCATTAATTTTTATTATTATTATGTGTAATTAGAGACTTTAGTTATCACATGAAATACTAATTGATTTTTTTTTTTCTGTTGCAAAAAAGAAAACAAAATGGAACCCATTTAGCATATAAGATGGGACAACAAGGCATAAAAGGTTTGATTATAAATTTTGTGGGTACTTGTATTTTCCTTACTTAAAATTTCATATTTGTTGTGATATTTGTATTTTAATTTATTTACAATTGTACAAGGATGTTTTCTAACAGCCGCTAATGTACAAAAAAATACATCTCAGCGTTTGAATGACATTGGATTAAGTATGGGTTGTGAGTATATATTAGAGTATCAAGGGTTCATTAAGTGATTTGTACACAGCTATGTTGGTTTACTTCCCTTATTTTGTAGTTAATGGAAAAACAAGAAACCTTTAATTATATCTCTACTTTATATTGATGTATGAAACTTGTAGGAAACAAAGTATGGAGTGGAACCAATAGAAGATTTGTTGAGAGATGGCATGAGTAATGGCTTCGAAAGAATGTGTATATTTTATGAATCACTCATTGCTATTGTACACTTTTTTATTTACGCAATCATGTATATTATAGTATACACATAAATATACTCATTACACTTTATTTCTATGAGTGGATTCTCCAATGATGTGGTTTCTTAGAGAATTATTCCAAAGGATAGTCAATGTTTTTTCCTTCCTAGCTAAGAAGAATCAAGACAATTCCAATGTTATATTTTTCGAGCTCAAGATGGTGGTTTCACATGAGACTCCATAAGTAAGATTTTCCCAGCTCTCTTATTTGATCAAGTTTGTTACTATGGAAGGTTCTTCACCAATATCATCCATGACCTAAGAGTCAAATCCTCTCCCATGATTGGAGTCGTCCAAATCAAAAGGGAGCAAGAATCCATTGTCCCATGTTGGATTGGATTTAGCTATGAAAGATAAGAGTTTTCTTAATAATTTGATGGATTCTTCTCCACCTAGTTCTAGGACTGGGAGTGGTAGGCGATGAGGGAGATATGGGTTTGCATTTTTATTTTCTCACCAATCATTGGTTATATCAAATATCTGTTCTAGTTGTTGCAAGTAATATATGATATCCTTGTCACACTCTCAATGTTGATTGTAGGATTGTAGCTTCATTGTAAGAGATGATTTAAAGGGGTTATGTCTCAACATTCCCCCCTTCAATTTGATATCAACATGTCTTTTGGGATCTTTGGAATTTATTTTGAATTTTAGAATGGCCTTTTGGCTAAGGGATTATGCCATGTATATCTCCTACCAAATGGGTACTAGATTGTATGTTGAATATATCTCCCATTTGATGGGTAGTATACCTTTTGGATTGTTCCTAGAGAGTTGACTTATCAACACTGTCAGATAGTAGGTTTCTCATTCCATGTGACAAAATTTTGTTTTGTTATAAAATAAAGTGATTTTGTTCCTTATAAAAATATGTAAAGTGAGACATGTCTCCCATACTCTTACACCCCTTGAGTTATGAATTGTGGGGTTAAGGGTTATTTGATAAGAGTAATTAGTGACTAGGGTATATTGGGTTAGGGGCTAGGGATTAAAGGTTAACAATTAAGAGTTAGGATTTTAGGATTTAGCAGTTGGGATTATTGGTTATTACTTAGTGGTTAGGGGTTAGAGATAAGTTATTAAGCATTAGGCTCAGTGGATACTAAGGGTTAAGGTTTAGTGGTTATGGATTAAGGGTTAGTGGTAGCGGGTTATGAGTTATAGTTTAATGGTAGAGGTTAGGGGGTTGATATTTAGTGACTTAGTGATTATGGGTTGTTGGGTTACTAGTTAGGGGTTAAAGGGTTAGTAATTAGGAGTTAGTGGGTTAATGGGTTAGGATTTAGTCTATTTACCATGTTCTATAAATTTATCGTAGTAAGGACCATGAATCTTAAGAGTTATTTTCTTTATCACATGGGTATTGACTTAGTATTGCATGTTCTGTAAGGTTATATCATGGGGTTTTAAGCCCAAAACACCCCTTGTTATGCATGTAATGGAATAGAAGCACAACACCCTCTTTAGGAACCCGTGGTAAACTATCAACTAAGAGATCAAGAAGGGTTAAAAAGGTTTGACTCATTTTCACCCATTAATAGCAAGCCCAGATGGATATCAATCAGCCACCTTACCTCCAGCATACCACTTACTACTTCCAACCATAATTTTATCCTTCCTTATAATGGTTTTTATTATACGCATCATCATCATAACAATTATAATTATCATCGTAAATTATATATGCATTATATAGTAGCCAAATTGCATGGGAATCAACCACCTGGGCCGCCTTCAGTTAGCCGTCAGACAATTTTCAGTGGGCATTCCCAAGACATAGATGTCAAAATCAAAGAAAAACACTAAAATAGTTATGATTTTGAAATTAAATTCTTGATTGGTTGAACTATCTAAAAAATAAGAAGAATTGAAGTGAATACATACACATATTTAAAAATATTGAAAACAAATTTGACAATATCAAAAATAAGATGAAAAAAATGTTATTTGTTTTTTGTTTTTTTCCTTAATGATTTAAAAAACATATTCCAAGAGTTCTTTTCTTAATCAATTTCTTCATGGAATCCATCCACTATTCCACCACATAATTCTACCCTAATGCATAATTATGAATTTGTATCATCCTTCAATCCACGACCTATTTATCCTTATACATGGTCATAACCTATGTTTGTTCCACCGATTAATACTACTTCATCATTTATCATTCTCCAACATAATGTTTTTTTAACGGAAATTGAACTTTGTATATATTAAGTGGTGTTTTGGCGAAGCAAAAAATAGACAAAAAGAAGTACAAAATGAGGCTCCCAACTTATCAACATTTCTAGAACTAGCACAATAGAGAATATAAGCCTACCCAGATTGCTACTTTTCTCATCAGAGCTGATTACATCTTTATAAAATATTCCTAAACACCATATAACTTTGAAATACAAACATTAAATAGAAGAGACAGAATCCTGAACTTCTGGAGATCTTGGGGGGGGAAGTATCCTTCCTATATTTCCATAGGATCAATGCCTCTATTATTAGTACCTGCTCCACTGTCAATTCCATCCTCTCGAGGAAGAATTCCAACTTGGAAAAAATATGCAAAAACCATGGGATGGGGATTGATCTTAGCGTTCAACTATTGAATTTCAAACTCGATGCCATCCATTCTATGGTTGAGAGAAATCAGGGCTAAGTCTGTTTCTTGATTTTTGGATATGGACAGATTGGCTAAAGCCTTCTCAAAATCCCCAATTTTACTAGAAAGTTGGTGCAAAATTGAACTATTTGACTAGGAGATTTCTTCATGGTGCCTACGAACATATTTGAAATCACTCTAGGATGGATCCATAATTGGGGTCTGTAACAAAACAAACTAAAATACCCAATGGTTCATAATACCCAGATCACGATCCCAATAATTTGCCAAAGAACGGACGCAATGAAGAGATTTCCAAATAATATGAACATAAAAATTACCATATTCCATGGTCCGGAGACAAAAGGTCACAGAGTCCCAAGGATCAAATGTGTCTATATACCATAGGACATTGAAATCTCGCACCGAATCCAACTGACTTGGTTGAACAGAAATGCACAAACCAACAAACATTATCTCCTCATCACTAAGCTCGAAACTCCTCTAGGATAAACCATCCACTACAACTAGAACACCACTATTGCAAACCCTTCCCAAAGGTGGAATGGAAATCTCCATTTCACCCTCTAAAAAAATTGCATGCCACACATACAAATGAAGGCTTGCACAGGGAAAATATTTAATCCCTAAGTGTATGAGGGGGGGAACATGAATCCCAAGAGAAGCCAGTTTCCAACCCGTGGGCATGAAAAACGAAAGGGGGTTGAGTGTTAGGGGATGAAATGGACCCCCTTACCCCATTCACCACAATTTCCCCCTTAGACATCCTAGCTCCTTCCTTGGCCCTGTGGTCAACAAGGGACTTCGAGTCTCTGTTAACATGGTGTATTTTAATCTCATCGAATCTTGCACTCAGAGTGATAATATGAGAGATTATACCATCGAAAAGGTTGCTTCCAAATTGAGTTATTTTGACAACCACTAATACCACCATCATTGAGTCTCCAAACACTACAAGTTTGGTGATATTTCGATCCTTTGCAATGCTCAAACCCTTGAGTAGAGCATAGGCTTCAACCGTGTAGTTTGAAGCTTCCCCCAGTCCCCACGAATAGTTAGTGACAATATTCCCTAAGTAAAAGAGTATTGGATGGGTATACAAAGTATAGGAGTATTTTGATTTACATCAAATTCAAAGTGATTTCAAAAAATTAATATTGCAACAATGAGATTTTAATGACATGCTTATGATTGGGATATGTGGTGGAAAACCTAGTGGATCAATGTAATTGTAAGTTGGGACACACTTAGAACAAACTTTTTATAAGATTTTAATACATGGAAGAAAAAGATGTATTTGAGAAGCTTACCTTACTACAACAAAAGGGAGATGTCGATGAATACACCGAAAAATTGGATATATGAGAAACATGAGTACTAGGACTAACTCAAAAGAAACTAATTCAAATATATGTCGCGGGGCTAACGTATTATGTAAAGAACAAAATCAAGATACATAACATCAAAATTGTTGATAAAGGAGCAAATATGGTTGAACAAAAGATTAAGATTTGACATCAATGCTACTATACACCAAATGAACATAGTTGTTCTAATCAATGCCACTTTCTAGAGATTGAAAAAAATTAAAAAAAAAATAGATATATTACATCACATTAGAGTGAGGAAAACAAACAATTGAATTCAAGATTCGAAGATAAGATAGATAACAAATGTCACAAATGTGGTAAGAAATGGTCCCTGGATTGTTGGGTATGTGTTATATTCTTGGCGTTTTTCGCGTCCATTTTTAGCAGTTTTCAGAACATGGTTTTTGTCGATGGTTTTCTAATTTTGGTTAAGGAATAATGTTTGTTGACTAATTTGGTTCAATGGATTAGGGGTTTTGGATTCCGCTTGATCCTATATATATTGTATTATAAACAATGAAGATACATTATGAATAGAAGATTAGAGGTGTGTCTCTAAACAGGTTGTTGATTTTCTTGGTTTGGGTTTCCAGGGTAAAATATCTGTGTATTGTGTGTGTGTGTGTCATTGTCTATTTTTTGTTTTTATTAATAATTGTTTTGCAGTAATAATTGTACAAGGTTAAAACTTACACAGATTACAAATGTGTATCAAAATGATTATATCATTGTAAGATTGTAAACAGAAAATAAGTAGAGGCCTCTAACGAAGCATATATATATTAGAATCTAACTATGACCAAACCACACCCAAAATATTATTGACAACAACTGCATGCACCAAGGAACCTTGGAAAAAAAAAAGAAATGTTGCTCCAGAAGGAAGCTATAAGTCAAAAAAAAAAGGAAAAAAAGAGACACACAAGTACCTATAGTGAAATATATTCCACATCATTTAAGGAAGGTCAATAAGATCCATGACTCTAAGAACAAAAAGCCCAAAGATCTTTCTTCTTACATTAATGGGAAGAATGGAATCCAAGACCCTGAAACTCAAAGGAATCATAAAAAATAGAAGTTCTAGTTGAATTTGGAAATACATACAATTTTATAGATGTTAATTTGCCAAAACACTAAACCTTTTTGTATATCGGCAAAAGATTTCAATATTGCAATTATAGATTGACAACAAGTCAAAGGAGAGGGAAAAGGTGTTTGTATGAATACAAAATTTGGAACTATAAACAAGATTTACGCTCTACCACTCAATGACATGGATATGGAGTTAGGCACATAATTATTGATGAATTTGAATACTTAAGCCACAAATCTACAAGAAAAATTCATGGAATTCAAGTGGCAAGAGAAGAATTAAAATATATATGGATCGGGAACCTTGTATCACAATGAAGATCTATTGCAACCAATGGAAAAAAAAAAGATTTCAAACAAAACCAATTTATATACCAAAGTCATCTAAGAAAACCTCATGACATCAAGACACCTCCTTAAAATATGAAATAGAAGAATTATAATCACATTACAAACAATCTTTGCAAGCATTCAAACTCAAATCCAAAACTCGCATGATTCACTGCAACCAAAAGTATCAAAGAGGACGTGTCAAGAAGGCATCACCCAAGGTAACTCTCCCTGGGAATGCTTTGAGGATAAATCATTCTTGAAGGAAGATGCAATGTAATATACATAAAATGTGTATAAAAATGTTACTTAATAATAATAATAATAATTAATCAATAAAAATCATAATATTTCATCTCATAATCCTTTATTGTCTCTATTTACCATCACATAAATTATTAGAAAACATTATTTATTTTTCAATGAATTATTACTTTAATAATAATAATAAATCGCTAAGAATCATAATATTTCATCTTATAATCCATTAACATCTATATTTAGATCCATCTATGATCTAGGATAAAAATAACATAGTAGTATGAGAATCCAATTTGATATTATCTAGTAGGGAAAATGGGGTGGAAGCATTATAGTGAGGGATCTGTTCAAAATGTGAATGGATCACAATGAATTTTTGCTAGAAAATGTATTAATTTCCTTCCATATTATTTCATTTGATGTTTCATATCACAAGCCTATCTTTAATTTTCCATCTATAGAAAAATATTGAGCCTATTCCCTTCTATTTTAAGGTGTTGGTTAAATGTTTTACCTTTTGGATTTTTTTGGACGAAATATGGCGATGTAAATTTGGACAAAATCGTTATTTTTTGTTGTTTAAATTTCATTTCTAAATGAATAAATGGATTAAACATGTTGAAAAACCCCCAGGGCACTATGATTATACAAACTTATCCACTCAAATCTACGGATCCAACCATTCCTCACCTGATTTCGGGCAAAATCAAACGGAAAAAAATCATCGAAAAAGAGCCAAAAAGTAGAATGTTTAAACTACACTCTATTTTAATCCTCTTTGGTTGCAAGAATCAACAGTCAAAGACATCACTATGGAGGCATGAAGCATCTTCATTTAGGATTCCTCCACTTTTGTGTGGCAAACTAAACTTGGGAAGGTCAAATTTAAGTTGAAAAATTGGGCAAAGCTTGCATATTTTCCTTGCCTCCTTCAGTAGAAAAAAAAAGAAGGAAATCCAAGATCCATTGAGTAGATTGCAATATATAATGGAGGAAGAAGTCTCATGCCAAAACATTTTAGAGGAAATGGATTTATGCGACAAGCTTTATCAAGGAGAAGAGAACAACAATGATGGAGGTTGCAATGTAGAAGTTTATGGCTTCAATCTGGGGATAAAATACCTCCTTTTTCCAAAGCAAGCAAGGGAAAGACTTTGAAAAAAATACTATGAAAGAGATACTAAAAGAAAATGAAGAGTGGCTTATGGAATTTGAGTCCATTAAAGAAGAAGTGTTCAATCACTTCAAAACAAATTACTCGAAAGAAGACGTTGATCCAAATTCTAAAGAGGAAATGTTACAAGGAAGGAATCCCTTGTTTGGTTACTAAGGAAGTTATATTGAGCTTGGGAAAGAAATAATAGAAGCAGAAGTGATGGAAGCAATTTGGGGGTTAAAGCCAAAAAACAATAGGAAGAGATGGATTTTCCATTCAATTATCCCATGTTTGTTAGAGCATTATAAAACATGATCCCTGTCACATGATAAATCAGTGGAAAAGAAAAAGAAAAATTAGAGTGGGATGAATTATTCATTTATCAATTTAATTACAAAGAAAAATCGACCCACAACTTTTTGAAGATTTAGACCCATTTTCCTATGCAATGTTGTATACAAGATTCTAATGCAATTTTTTGCAAATCATATTAAAAATATTCTTCCAAATTTTATCTCAAAAAATCAAGGGGGCTTCATGCAAAAGAGGAAAATAACTGACAATATCTTGCTTATGCAAGAGGCGGTCCATTCCAACAAGAAGAACAAAGAAAAATGAATGATTATCAAAATGGATATCACCAATTCCTTTGACAGAGTTCGACACTCCTTTTTGTTTAATGTATTGTGCAAGTATGGATTTGCTAAATATATTATTCGCCAGATCAAAGCATGCATAGAAATCCCTTGGATCGCCCCTTTAGTGAATGGCATGCCAGCTCCCTTATTTCATTGCAAATGAGGTCTCAAACAAGGCTATCCTCTATCACCTCTTCTTTATATAATTATGGCAGAATCATTAAGTAGAAGGCTTGAGTAGGAGAAGATTGCTAATAATCTGTAAGGAATTCTTATTATCAAAGGTGTTAAAGAAATCATCCATTCTCAACTTATTGATGGCACATTGCTTTTGGGAGGAGCCTCAACCATAATTGTCAAGAAGTTCAAGAAAGTCCTAGAGAGAAATTGTGAACTAAATTATACTTGGGGGTTAGGTGAATCTACTAATAATCAAGTAGAAGGTTCAAGAAAGTCCTAGAGAGAAACTGTGAACTAAATTATATTTGAGGGTTAGGTGAATCTACTAATAATCAAGTAGAAGCTTCGTCCTTGTATCAAGGTTTGAATATCCTGAAGACAAAGAAGCTCCATCCTTGTATCAAGGTTTGAATACCCTGAAGACAAAGGGGATTAAATCCTTATAGAAATCAAAGATTCCCCTATCATAATTCGCAAAATGAAAAATCAATCATTTTCACAAGACTTTAATCTTTCCAAAATAATCTTTAGAATCAGAGTGGCCAATAGTTTTGATTATGTGAACACTAACTCAAAATGGTGGGGGTTCCTTCTCTCGTTCACCTCCCATGAAATATTTCATCCAAACATTAGAAATGGCATGCAATTGAAGTTGATGGGCAAGTGTCAATGTGCATTAAGGCAAATGAGATGAGTATTAACTCAGATCCTCCCTTCGTACCCCCTCCTCATTACACAAAGCACCACAATGGGAAGGCCTTTTAAGTTTGAAAGAATGTTAACACACATCACATGTGGGATTTTATCAAAGGTTTCCTTTGGTTTTGTTGGAGTCTCTTCTCGACCATCTTGGTAAGGTCTTTGCTTGCCTCATCTCTCAATCTAGTCAAGGCTCAATGCTTTGGGTTACATTTGGCCCCTATTATAGTGGCCTCTTCTTGATTTGTTTTTGGCTCATATGTTGATTTTTCCTTCAAATTCCCTTTATCTAGTTCGTGTTTGATGCTCCTCCTAGTTCAGGTTGAATTTCTTGATTGTGATTAGCATGGAGGGCCATAGGAAATCCAACAAATGCATTTCATGCAAAATCTCTGACCTACACTAGGTTTAGAGATGAAATACTCAACAAATGGAGAACTTACAGGTTGCATTTGATCACATTAATTGTAGTATAATTTCTTAATTATAGTTTTAGAGAGTCAAGAATGCAAAATTAACAGCAATTATGGATAGCCAAGGTCAGTGAATTGAAAAATTGGCAACAAACCATAATATGCTTTATAAATTGGTTCTTGGACTTGCCAGGAATGCTCACTCCTTAGCTTCCTATCCAAGGGCCTCTATTGGATCTATCAAAGTGACAATCAAAGACAAAGAAATAACTCAACAAGTTCCAAGAGAGATGGCATATGAAAACACAGATTTGAAACTCAAACATCACTCAAATATAACGCAAGAAGCTCTCAATGGACATGTCTTCCTTTAAAAGCCCAAGATCCTCATGTTACTCCTTGGCTTCCTATCCAAGGGCCTTTATTGGGTCTATCAAATTGGCAATCAAAGACAAAGAAACAATTCAACAAGTTCCAAGAGATGGCATATGAAAACACAGATTTGGAACTCTATCATCACTCAAATATAAAACAAGAAGCTCTCAACAGACATGTCTTTAAAATGCCAAGCTCTTCATGTTACTCCTTGGCTTCCTATCTAAAGGCCTCTATTAGGTCTATCAAAGTGACAATAAAAAACGAAAAAACAACTCAACAAGTTTTAGAGATAGCATATGAAAACACAGATTTGAAACTCAATCATCACTCAAACATAAAACAATAAGCTCTCAACGGACATGTCTTCCTTTAAAATCCCAAGCTCTTCATGTTATATAAGGTGATTTTGTTCTTAAGTCAATATATTAAAATCTATAATATTAGGCTATTTACTTATGTTAAAAAAATTACAAGAATTACTTAAAAACTCTTCCTGTTATAGAGGGTGGTTTTGTTGTTAAGTCAATATATTAAAATCTATAATAGTAGCTATTTACTTCTGCTAATAGAATTACTTAATTTTTTAGTTCTCAAATCCTAAATATCAAACTTTTCATTTATATATATTAACATAAGGTGGTTTTGTTGTTAAGTCAATATATTAAAATCTATAATAATAATCTATTTACTTATGCTAACAGAATTACTTATTTTTTTAGTTCTTAAACCCCAAACAAACTTTTCATTTCTTATATATATTAACTTAAAGTGGTTTTGTTGTTAATTCAATATATTAAAATCTATAATAACAAGCTATTTACTTATATTAACAGAATTACATAAATTGCTTAATTTTTTAATTTTTTTAATTCTTAAATCCCAAATATCAAACTTTCCATTTCTTTTATATATTAACTTGCTATACATTTTTTAAAATAATCAATACCCATATATATCATAACATAAATTATTGTCGAACATTATTTATTTATTATTCAAGATATTGTTATAAATTACACATACAATTTTATGTTTCTTATAGTGATTGTATACTTGTTACATACAATTTTATGCTTATTTCAGTGGTTGACATCACATGTTTTAGGTGTTTTGAGATTTCTAAGGGAACTGAATTTATTCATGCATTCAAAAACAAGATTTTAGATCTTCAAAAATAGGAAAACAGGATTTTAGGTATTTTGAGATTTCTGAAGAAGTTGAATCTATTCATACATTCAATAACACAATTTTTGAAGAAGTTGAATCTATTCATGCATTCAATAACACAATTTTTGAGGAAATTGAATACATTCATGCAATTATAAACATAAAACCATATTCATACATTCAAAAACACAATTTCTGAAAAAGTTGAATCCATTCATACAATTATATTGCTTGAATGGAAAACATAAAACCATATCCATACATTCACAATTTCTGAAAAAGTTGAATCCATTCAAACAATTCAAACAATATAATTGTATGAATAGAAAACATAAAACCATATCCATAATTCAAAAACACAATTTCTGAAGAAGTTGAATCCATTCATGCAATTATATTGCTGTGAAAAAATAAAATAAAAACATAAAACAAAAAGCAGAATATCATAATAATATTTTTATTTTAAAAAGTCAACAATAACAACCAAAGAGCATTCCAAAAGGCGATTTCTTTTCGGACCAAAATCTTGTAGTTACAGCATATCCCAAAGAGCTCAGCAAGGGCCATTTCAAAAGGCGATTTCTTTTCAAACCAAAACTCTTGTAGTTACATCATATCCAAAATAAGTTGAGTTGTTTGACCTATGTTTGAGTGTTAAGATTCTGCATGATATCACTATAAACAACAACTGGTATTCAACTGTATCACCATCTTGAATGGTTATTCTCTCATGTTTGATTGCTGAGCGATTAGCTCATTCTTTGTTGCGCGTGCCTAACTTCTCATGGGCGTTTGACTGGTGACTTATTTGATTCCTTTGC
>JASDQU010032761.1:12923-25308 GCA_032191745.1 Picea mariana | reverse complement strand
AGAAAAGAATGAAAGTGTCAGGTCGGCCCTAATGTTAAAAGGAAGTGACATAAATGGTATAAATAAACATCATTATACATTCATTTGATACAAGTCGAATTTCAGAGAGAAGAAGAAGTAAAAGAAGGCCGAATTTCAAGGGAGGATCAAGTCTTTTGGTGATGTGTTCTAAGTATCAACAGTGTCATCATTTGATTGTCTGCCATGTCACTGCCATGTGTAACCACTTAACATTTTCCATGTTTCACCATGTGTTTTGTTGCCACATGTCATGACCCGATTCATTTCCATGTGTCATATTATCATTCACTGGTTTCATTCCTTGGAATAACTTTGATAATTTGGATAAGTATGGGAGATGGGACAAGAGGGGGAGACAGAGAGGTGGGTTGAAGTGTTTGCAGGTTTTTGGAGGTGAGGGAAGGGAGGTGAGTGAAGTTAACCATGAAATTTTCTTGAACCCACCAAACCGTGAACCCACGGTTGGACGAGTGATCTAAAGAAACTGAGTATAGAAGGGAGGTTGGTTGGACTCATGGGCATCAGAAGAATGGAACATTTGGGAACCCAAGATCCCCAATGAGAATAAAATTTAAGTGATGGTCGAAGTGTAGAACATGGAAATTGAATTGAAATTTGAAGGTTCTAGAAAAGGGAAGGGAAATGTTTGAACCCACGTACCTATGAATTTGAATAAAAATCTAAGTGTTGAGCAGTGTGGAAGAAGGGTGAAGAGAGGAGAGGGCATCACTTAAAAAATTATCCAAGATCCAAGATAATCCCAAGTTCCAAGAAATGAAAGGTTCCATTATGGTTTTGAAATATGGACATTGTTCCAAGATGTGGTATGGTTCTATTAAAATGATCATTGCTCCATAAATTCTTATTTCCATGGAAATTAGCTTTTCCACGTGGAAGAAGTTTTATTTTCCGCTTTAAAAATTCAAACCTGGATATCTTGAGCATACGGACTCGGATTTTCGATCCAAAGTTGAGACTAAGGGCTGCAAAATGAACTTATAAAAGTTCAAAAAATGTATTCTCTTGATATCAAGTATTTTATGAATCCAAGAGAGGGAAAGTATAGACAACCAATTTTTGGTCAACAACTTGTCCAACTATGGGACAGTGACCCCCTATGGGTTGTTGAGAACACCAGAATCTCAAGACCAATTGCCTTCTCCATTGGGATATGGAGTCATGTTCAAAACGAACTCTTGTAATTCTCCATATTTCATGGAGTTATCTTCAAACTTCAATATAAATACTACCTTATTGTGTAAAACTTGAACTGAGAAATAAGCTATGTACAAGAAGATATACCTACCCTATCCTACTTGGAGGAAAGAGGCAATTTTAGGTGTAGGTATATTTCCAATGGATTCATTTGAGCATCCAATTGAATTGTGAAATGGGCTCCAATAGTAAGAAAAGCATTATGGTTTTTACCAATAAGTCATGAGCATGAAAATCATGAGCCTTTCCAAAATGTATGACAATGGGATCGAGCAATGTGTGTAGAATACATGTTTGCATTGGCAGAATGAAAATGCTTTTGAACCAATATTCAATATGCATTGGCAGAATGACAATGCTTTTGAACCAATATTTAATATAATGTATGTACAAGAGTTTTGCCATCTTCAATCAAATGAGAAATTTATTTCTTGAAAACATTATTTTTTTCTTCTTTCTCCACATTCAAGACTCTTGTTTCATTGGCAATGTTCTTCTTCTATGAATGACTATCTTCTTTGTTCTCAAAATTGTTTTCTTCCACCAATTATTCTTTATTTTGGCTCAATTCTTCTTGCATATTTGTTGGAGACTCTTTAATTTCTTCCTCATATGGAATATATGAGATGTTGATATCCTTTTATTGGTATTTTGAATTCTTGCCTTCATTCTCAGCAACAAGATTTGATTCAGAAACATTTTGCAGTGTTTCATTATATTCTTCTTCTGTATCATTCATTTCATATTTTTGTGTCCATGTGGGAGGGGGTGGGTAGGTGGGAAGCAACAAATGGAATGAAATCTTCAATAAACAAAGTTTCAAGTACATCCCAACTGGTAATGGTTCCAAGTGGCAATGAACTATGCAATTCAAGAGCATTCCCATGTAAGATTTGCAATAATATTCTACATGTAACATTATCTTTAGTGAGATTGAAAATTTCACATGCACATTGGAATCTAAACAAATGTTTATCTTCATCCTCCAAAGCATTCCCAAAAAATGCAAAAAGTTTTTCCATAGAAATATTGGGCATCTGAAAATTTTCTTTTGGTAGATTTAAAGAACTTCTATGTAGTCGTCCTCTTCTTTGGGAATTTGTTCCTTTTGATGCATATCTTGTAACCATTTATGGGATTGATAAAGAATATAAATAAGAATTATGACATAAATGAAATCCTTAATTTTGAGTTTTTTCAATGGATTTTATAGGGAGTTCATTCTCTTGAATCTTTGGTGCTTCTTCTTTCTTTTGGTGCTTCTCGTTTCGTTTCTAGGGAGGTTTTTTTAAATAAGAAACATTTTTCTTGAATATATTTTTTGAAAATTTGAGCCATGGAGATTTTTGGTTCTTCAATATGATTTGGACCAGGGCCTCAAATGTCTTGAAAAATAAATCGGTCCCCAGTATGGTCGCAAAAAATGTTGATGCTTGAATCCGTCAGGACCAAAATGGCAACCTCATGAGGACATTAGTCCCCATTTGTTTTTAGAGAGGTGGTTCTCCTCTTTGGATAAAACATATATCTTTGAATATCTTGGATTAGGGAGAGTGCTAGGAAAAAAACCCAAAATATGTATTGCTTGGATTTATATGAAAATGTTTCTTCAATAACCCAATATGATATTTAAGTGAAGCAAAAGTATTTTTACAATAAGAAAATATTGAAGGAGGGATTCAACATTAAAATTAAATTGTGATCACCATCACACACAATCTTCTTAATAATATATAAATGCATCTGTATCTTCTTCATGAAAAATAGGAGAGAATGATTTGATCATATCAAATAATTTTAATAGAGTATTTCAATTAGTAGTAAAAGATAAATTCATAGTTCAACCTCAAATATCTCATACTTAAAACTCAAAGTTACAAGATACAGTCAAGATCAACCACAAAGCAATTCTTTGCGGAGATTATTCATGAGAAATGTTCTTCATTATTAAAAATTTGACAGCCATGTATATGGCTGCAAATACTGCATTATCATATAAGAAGCATTTGTAGAAGAATACAAGAAAATCGCTCAACAATGCAGCTTTGTGCCCAACTTTGAGATTCAAGCATAAAGCTATGAGAAGTGGTGTAGAATAATAAAAAGAATGGAGAAGGTGGAGATTTCTTTATTTAGATCAGAAGCTTGATTGTGTATCCATAGTTGTACCTTCTTCTTCCTCTAATATTTTCCCCTGCCCCTTTGACAATACTGATTATTGGAACCCTTGATTAAGCCTCTCTTCTCTTTTCAAGAAGATATTTTCTAACTACTTGAGTAGTTAGGGTTTTCTTCCTCTCTTCAAATTCCCGTACAAGTTTCTTCTTGAAACATTCCATTTAATTAGTTCCTTGTTAATTCCTCATTAATGAAATTATATCATGAATATATACATATCTAAAATGGGTTCCTTTCATTTTTTAATAATTTTTTTAAAATAAACTTTTATTTTAACAATTTAATTACTTTCCCATTTAAAATAGGAGTATTGTGTTTTACTTTTATGGGAATGATAATCAATTTTTTATCAATGGAAATCATTTATGATGTGATATTCATCATATTATATTTCCAATTATATAACGTTTTTTCAAATCCCTCGCTCAGACCCCAAGATATGAGCTTGTGAAGTTGAGTTGTCACGTAGACCCATTAAAATTGAAGCAGACTGATATTTTAATTTCTGAGAAACATTTATCCATTTTTAGCACTAGAATCCCATAGAACCATCTTATACAGTGAAATACCTTTCCAACGATATAAATTTTGTGTTATTCTGACACCTAGATCCCAAGTTATGGCTTCCACAATATCAACACTTAGCCAACGTCGATCAAAATTGATGGGAAAATCTCATCCCTTTATTTTATTTCTCCTCTTCCTTTGAAAATTTTGACTTTTCTTTGTAAAAAATATTTCCCATATTCATGGGAATGTTGGAATATTTACCTTATATAATACTAAGTGTATTATATACTCAACAACCAACAAAGAGGAGAACACTATTGAGATTTGATAATTTGACCCCTTGAGAAATTCATGAATAAAATAATAATTTTAGAACCCAGTCATCATCCTCGTCATGGCATGCCATCAATGAGTCACATCCACATGCCATCATGGGAATGATCCACATCATCTCCACATGTCATTACATGGTTTACTACCATGTGTCACGATCCTCAGCTTACCATGTGTCATCATTTGATTTTTTTCCATGTCAATTCCATGTGTAACGATTTAACATTTTCCATGTCTCACCATGTGGTTGGTTTCCACATGTCATGACCTCATTCATTTCCATGTGTCATACTCCCATTTGCTATTTTTCATGCCTTGGAATAGCTTTGAGAATTTGGCTAAGTATGGGAGATGGGACAAGAGAGGGGGACAAAGAGGCGGGTTGGAGAGTTTGTGGGTTTGCGGTGGTGAGGGAAGGGAGGTGAGTGAAGTTAACCCTAAAATTTTTGTGAATCTGCGAACCCACGAACCCAGGGTTGGATGAGTGATCCAAATATAGAAGGGAAATTGGTCAGAATGGCGAGCATCAGAAGAATGGGACATTTGGGAACCTGAGATCCGCAATGAAAATAAAGTTAAGTGATGGTTAAAGTGTATAACATGAAAATTGAAGTGAAATTTGAAGGATGCAGAAAAGGGAAGGAAAGTGTTTGAACTCACGTACCCATGAATTTGAAGAAAAATCTAAGTGTTCAACAATGTGAAAGAAGGGTGAAGAGAAGAGAGGGTAACACTTAGAAAATTTTCTAACTGTGGGTTCAAGAGAAAAGATGATCCAAGATAATCCCAAGTTCCAAGAAATGAAAGGTTCCATTATGGTTCTGAAATATGGACATGGTTCCAAGAGGTGGTATGGTTCTATGAAAATGATCATGGTTCCATGAATTCTTATTTCCAAGAAAATTAGCTTTTCCATGTTGAAAAAGTGTTATTTTCCTCTTTAAAACTTCCAACCTTGATATATTGAGCATACGAACTCAGATTTCCTATGAAAAAAATGTGTGATGAAGTTGAGACCGAGCGATGAAGAATGAAATTGTAAAAGTTCAAAAAATGTCTTCTTTTGATATCAAGGATTTTATGAATCCAAGAGTGGGAAAATATAGATGACCAAATTTTTGTCAACACCTCCCTAATCAGGTCACCATCCATGCCATAGGAGAGGACCATTCATCCTAATTAGGTCACCATGTTTGCCACATGATAATCTCAGTCTTGGACCATTTTTCTTAGAAGATGTTAGTCCATGATATATCAACAATCTTTCCAACCTAGACCATTCTCCACAGGGAAAACATGACTCTAACAACACACTGACTATCCAAAATTAAATAATATCAACACTCCCTCTGAACCAAAGGAGTAATCTCCACAAGCCCCATCTTGTCCCTGAAGTATAAAAAATTCCCTTTGGACAAGGGCTTCATCAAAATATCTTCTATCTGCTCATCGGTGGATATGTAATAAGTATTCAGTGTTTCCTTCTGTACCATGCCACAAATTTAGTTGATATCCACAAGACATAAGCGAGCTCATCCTATAAGGGGTGGTCAGTCCCTTGGGGCTAATCAATCTAATTTTTCTTGGACCACACTTGACATATCGAGGTTCCCTCATGAAACCAATATCTCAAGTCACTGATGAACTATGTCCATACTAAACATCTCATGGTTCCCTCACGGAACACATGTTTAAGACATATCAAGGTTCCCTCATGGAACGAATGTCTTCTCTAGGACACATCGAGGTGCCCTCATGGAGCCAATTTCCTCAAAGGAATATCGACGTCTCCTCATGAAACCAATGTCTTGGTTCCTTCATATGACTGTCTTAGGCATGTCATTACGACATCCACATTTCCCACTGCTATTCCATACAAGACCCTCCGGGGAGAATGTCTCATGATGCTTCCTTAAACATCTCTAGGACACATTGAGGTTCGCTTATGGAACCAATTTCCCCCAACGCATATCAAGGTTTCCTCATGAAACCAATGTATTTTTTCCTTCATCTGACCATCTGAGGAACATCATGATGAAGTGCACATTCCACATGTTATAGTCCAAAAATTCCTTACCTATGCATACATGCCATTTGCCTTTCCACTTATATATTTTTACAAAATAATACTGAGGCTTCTTCTTAAAAATCTATTTTTTGGAACATGTACATGCCATGATGAACTGATAGCTCATGTACATACGTGATCTACATAATAGCTAGCCCATGTACATACACGAGATGCATACTAGTTAGCCCATGTTTACCTCCAAAAATTCCAAAAAAATATTAAATTGCAAAGAATTTGGTGGAGTTTACGGGCTATCGAGGGTTTCCCAACCATTTTATTCATTGTATCCTATACCCAAACTGAATAACCATATCTTTCGCATATAAAAGGGGTCTTGGGGCCTCATTTACAACAACAATCAAGAGAATAAGAAAAATTTGCCAAAATCCCTTCCCCTTCTTAACCCAAGTTTTGCATCTTATTATGAGTTTTGGCCTCAACATTCCCATCGAGCACTTTCTCCTTATACAAACCTTTCTCCTTTCCCAAGTGATAAGTTGGTTGTGAGAGGATTACATGGAATTGATACACTCGGAGACAAGATATAGGAGCTCGTACTTAGTTCACGAAGCAATTGCCAACGACAGTTGTAATATTTGTGATCTTACAATTGAATAAAATAATTATTTCATGTCCCTAAACATTGTAACTATATGCTTTTATTGATTTATGCATTTATGTCTATATCTGAACATTGAAACTGATAATTAGAGATCTTATACGTTGTAGCATTATTTTCCTAAGATTTTGTAGGTTAACTTTGGGAGGAGACGAACAATATAGGAAGTTGCAAAGGAGAAAAAGGTCCACACCAGTTGCAAGAACCAAAGGTACACCTACTGACCTTTCTTCCCTCTCTCTTTTCTTTTAGTTTAGATAGTTTTGGGGTATCTTGGGAATAAAATGTCTTTTAATGGAAATCTTTGCTATGTCTGTACCTCGACCCAGTATAGAGGGTTTTCCCCGCTAAAAAAATTAGCAACTCTACTAGGGTGTCTCTCTAGGGTCTTAGTGGGAGATTTTGGTTTAAATTGTTTTCTTTCAGTTTCTTTTTGAGTTTTCTAGGTTTACTGGGTCAATTTATGGTCTATGGTCACCTTCTAGGTGCTTACCAGTTTTTCCTGGCCATTTAGTTTTCCAAGTGTTTTTTTCTTTTTGAAGATTTCAGGAGGTGTACGTGCCCTACTTTCGTTTGGACCGCATACATACACAGTCTGCATAGTATGCACCCAATGTACATAAATATGTTGCTTGTGCACAACCCATGCCTCTGTGTTTTAGAAGGTTTTTTAAAAAGAGTTTTCCTCTTTCATGACAGAAGCTTTGTTTCTTCTCAGGCCTTCTTCAACCCTACAATGTCTCTGTTAATGGTCTTTGGTTGGGTCAAAGATTCAATTTAAATTTCTTTTGGTAAATAACCTCTATTGTTTATTTGTTTTCTTTTGTTCAGCTTAAATTTTTAGAGTGAGCCTATAAGATTTTGATCCTCCTATGGATTTTAGTGAATCCCTGCTTTTACACGATGGTCTAGGGTCTGTGTTAGTCTTGGGTTTTGTTTTCTCTTTATCCTGTTTTATGATTTGAAAGGAGAAAATTATATTTTACTTATGTTTGTCTTCTCTAAGAATTTTGAAAACTAAAAAAATATTACATTCAATTATGCAATTAGTTTGGTACTTGTAGCATAGGTTGTTTTTCACAAAAGAAAAGACTTCTTTTTCAAAGTTCCTTTTTAACTGTTTTCCTGAAAGTTTAGTAATTTTTCATTATAGAAAGAAACACTATTTTAGGAAATGTTTGGCATTATAGGATCTTGAAATAATATTTTGAAAATTTTTCAGTTACAAAGATTTAAAAGTCGTTTCTTTCAATTGACGAATCTAGTTCACTTTTACACAAATGCTTTAAATTTTTTCTTCTCTTTCATCTCTTATAAATAGCACAAGTTGTACGTTCATATCCTTTGAGTAAATCAAGCCAATTAAAATAAATTATTAAAACTTAAAATCAATTATACTTTTTGTTTGTAAGGTTCACCAAGTCATCTAGGCTCTAGGGCCTTGAAATAGGTGTGAAGAGGAATCTCTTGAAGGTTTCCTAAGAAAACATAGGAGTCTATGATAGGGAGTGTCAAAAGTCTAGTGTCATAAGAGTCAGCTGGGACCCCCCTCTAAAAAAGGGGATAAACATGATATCACTTAAGGAAATGTAGAGGAGATAACCCCTCCTGAGTTGGACCAAGTGTAGTGAGGATTGTATATTGAGGGTCGTTCTTGGGAATTACACTGATAACATTTGACTACAGAGCCTCGTGGAACTTGAATCCGTTTGAGATCCTCAGTTGTGTTTCAGACCATTTTCCTTTGGTACCCTTGAAGGGATTTGAACTTTGTTATCCTACTCACTAGGATCATCTCGACTGTCGATTGTACCTGAATGGTGACTAACTGCGAGCTAGAAACATAGTTGCCTATTTTTAGGGACTTACACTATTGACTGTAGGGGTATACCATGGTCCCTAAGGTAGACGTCAGATCACACTTTGCAGAGTATACCTAGAGGGTGTTTTCATGTTCGAGTTACACTTGCACCGGCAAGTTTCTCTTATGTCGATTGGCGTAACTGTTCTTGCTACTAGTTAGTTGTTTGCTTGATTTTCCTTTAGGAACATTGAGTGTGTGCTATTTTTTTCATGCTACCTTAACCTTTAAGTTTTGATTGATCATTTCACAAGGTGGAAGATCAACATCTACGTCGATCAGATAGGATTTAGGGCCTATTGTCAATTAATTTGGAGCTACCTCCTCCATCGTTGAGGTGTAGGCTAGATCAAGAAGGATCATTCGAAGCTACTGGGCCATAGGAAATTGTACCTGAGCCAACTCCAAGAGAATACTTTGTTTCACCAGAGGAATCCATTGTTTCTGATCTTGAGACATAAGTTTCAGGCCAACAAATCCTTCGATTAATGACTTATTAGGACCGCTTCTA
Source organism: Picea mariana (assembly GCA_032191745.1). Lineage (NCBI taxonomy): Eukaryota > Viridiplantae > Streptophyta > Pinopsida > Pinales > Pinaceae > Picea > Picea mariana. The sequence continues at coordinate 15,989 of JASDQU010032761.1, read as the reverse complement.
ATTTAGGTAGTCCCTCCCGAGGTGACTTCACCTGAATGACAATTTGTTTGGTGATTAGCGATGGAAGCAACTAGTGCTACTTCGTCAAATATTCCTCATACTCCCATCACGACTGTCACAGGAGGGGCTTTTGTGCCTCCTCCCCCAACTCTGCCTGTCAAGACCATGGTTTTCTAGATGCCCACTACTTCAATAAGTGGCTCGATTCCTTCGACGAATTTGACCATTGTTCCCTCCATTCAGAATGCATTTGACACTCCCTTTTCATATGGGATTCCAAGTTTTGACTCTTACTCATTTCTCACCTACTCTACCCTACAGACCATTGGTCTAGGGGTAGGGATCTCTAATTCTCCCTTGCAAAGAGCCACCACAGACACCACTTCCCCGTTAAACACCTTTCCTTATGGTGGAGGTCACATCCCTCCTCCGTCCCCTTCGCTTGGAGGCACTTTTGAGTAGTTGATCGGTCATAATACCAATTATAGATTTTTTGGTGGAGGAATCCATGGACATTCATCCTACAGAACTCTGGTGGGATGAATTCCTTTTTATTTTTTCGGTCTGTTTGGAAATAGCACTTTCTCTTCGTCTTCTTTATTGACTGCGGGAAACCCCTTATTTGGTCAACAAAACCCTACACAAGGTTTCATTCCTTCAAAGGGAGCGATGATATGAGTTTACTCCTCGCAAGGTCTTGGGAATCCTTGGTAGGGATTGTTTCCCTTTCAAGGGATGCATATCGAGGGAAACCCTTCCCATGCTCATTGGAACCCTGAGAAGGGTTCAATACCTATACCAAGGTATTTGGAACATTGTACAGGGAGCAATTCCTACACAGGCTATGTCATCTAAATTTGGGAATCAACCGATGATGCAACATCAAACGCAAGTCCCTTTTGTTGGACAGGTCTACCATGGTTTCTACCAAAACCCTGCCCAGTAGCCAAACATTTCCTGGAAACCTAGTGTGAGCCAAAATCCAAGCCCCTCTTTTCATGTGATTCTGCCACAACCGAAACTACCTTTTCTAGAAACGTTGCATTTTCTAGACTTGTCAAGACTTTTGAACAACCCAATTTGTCATGATCTGCATTGGTCTCCCATGTTGACTAAGTTTCCCTCAGATTTCCCTAAGTTTGAAGGTAATCTTGGCGAAGATCCAGGTGATAATGTGACGACATTTCACTTATGGTGCTCAACCAACTCGTTAAAGGATGAATTCATTCAGTTGAACTTGTTTCAACAAAATCTTACAAGGGGTGTCGTGAAATGGTATATCGAGCTTGAAAGCTCGAAGTATTCTTACTTTAATGATTTGGCTATGGTTTTCCTAAACCATTTCCAGTTACCTGTGAGATACGAAGACAACACTGAGTTTTTGGCCAACTTTGAGCACACGAAACATGACCATACCTCAAATCACATACGAGAATGGTGACAACGAAAGAGTTTGATCAAAGTCAAGGTCCCTCCTGCAATTTTTCTCAAGTGGTTCCTAAAATTTTTGGTTCCCTGCATTTCCAAATACATCATGACATCAGAGGTTTTTTTTGAAGAAGAGGCTATCACGAGAGCCCAACAACTGGAATTGATTTACTCTCAATCTGATATGCTATACGAGATCTTACTCTACAAACCATGGTCAAATCTCAACAAAACCAAACAAAAGTTTTGGCCTCATGTTGATGGAATAGTAGGCTCAACAAAAATAAAGTACACAGATTAGTTGTCTAATCAATTACAACAATTATCGATTCAATAGACTGTGTCCAACCAAATCCCTAGTTCGACTACCCCTATAACCCAAATGTCATATTCACATTGTGTGCAATCGAAAAATCCCAAGGGTAAACAACAAACCTAAGGAAAATGGAAACACAAAAACAAGAAGGGTAAGGAGGATAAAAGGGATGCAAACAATGTTGGAGAGGGAAAAAATGAAAAGAGAAAGGTGAAGTTTACATGTAATATTTGCACTGACGACCACTTGACTCACCAATTCACTCGGATTGAGGAAGCCAAAAATATATTGGCACAACAACAACCTGTCCTGTTGACAAACTCTTTTCCACAAGGGAAAAATATGGCTCAATCCTCCTCATCCATGAGCATTCCTATGGGAAGTCGGGGAACCCCCACACCCAATAATAACAATGAGGCTGCAAATGTTTATATGATGAAATCCAAATATCATCTATCATCAAGGGCTCATAACTACAAAATGCCTGAATTTACTGAGAAGGAAAAGGAGGCCTCAAACCCAATAACTCCTCAAATTGAGAAGATAGTGGGAGAAACAATGACACACATCCAAAAAGGTGCATTAAAAAAGGATTTTCACAACCCAAATGCAAGGGCTTCTTAGAATTACTCCATCGTGGAGGATCAAGCACAAACTCCTTGTGGAATGTCCTCTCTATAAGTTCTCCAGAGTTTCCCCTCACAGAGAAAAGCATTGTTTTCTACCTTGGGAGTGGTCGAGACCACTAAATTAGAAATGATTTTTTTTATCCTACAAACCATAAACCTCATCTTCCTCACCATGTTTCTTTTCAGATAGTAGTGGCGTACACCATGAAATTGTTGACATGGAACATTTTCTATATGGTGGTTGATGAGGGTGCCTCGACTTGCATGATGTCATTCTCATGTTGGAAGGCCGTTGACCAACCTGAGTTTTCTCTATCTCTCACATTGCTTACTATGGTTGATGGTTGATCATTCATACCACATAGTATAATTCCCTCTTTCCCCATGCGGTTGGAGGGAAAAACTGTGTGCGTCGAGGTATAAGTATTCTATGCATCTATTAAGTACAATATTTTGTTAGGAAGGAGTTGGACCTACGCTATGATAGTGGTTGTATACACCATTTTTGGGCCTTATGTTTTTCTCATGAAGGCTAGATCATAACCCTTGATCTGTTATCCTTCTCCCATCCTGACCCTTCATCAATGGCATCCACGGTCCCGATGATTGACAACCCATAGGTAGGTACTATCTATTTAGGTTCCTGATTGTTTCCATATTTAATGGGAACTTTTTATTATCCGCCACATTCCA
>JASDQU010032760.1:0-22013 GCA_032191745.1 Picea mariana | reverse complement strand
AAAAATTCGTAGCACTATTCTTTTATCATTGTAGGCTTGTTCATATGACCATCGACACTTCCTAAATAAGCAATGAAAAAGTGTTGAGCTTAGGAAGATACCAAAAAAAATTAGTTGTTCGAGATCGATACAAAATGTCTTCATGACATGTACATGGATTAAAAGCCTAATATTTTAGAAACAAATGATACGATCAAAGGACTCTTAAATTTATACAATAGGGTTTTTTTAATCAAACTATCAATCGTCCAAGGAAACAATAATAAAACAAGGTCGAGCAGAACTGTAGAATGGCCTTTTAAATACATGGGTTCGAAACTGGGTTGCGTTCAGCCTCTAAATTTTTTCAATATATCAACCTTGGCCATTTCTCTGTGTAAAGGAAGTGAGGTATCAGGCAAGACAACATGTACAATCTTTCAACATTTTGAACATGATACAAGGTGTTTTTCTATCATGTACAGGACCAAAACAATACCGTGATAATGCCCAAGGTTTCACATAAAATGATAAAACACAATAATTCCCAACTTCAGAGTAAGGCGACAAAAGTAGGGTCTTCAACACAAATAAAGTTGATGACGTGATAAAGTTCAATACACACTTGCAACGCACAATCAAGTAGAATGAAGGAAAATCTTTGAAGACCTAGGTTCGAAACCATTCAAAAGAAAACAAATATACATGCAAGGGAAAACCCATGAGTCCCTTTCACTTTTTTTGTTCAAAATCTCAAATCTTAAAGAGCGGAAAATGAGGCTACTACAGAGCCTATATATTTTATGAAAATGAGAAGAAAAGAAGCTACACCGAGCCAAAACATGCCATATACAATGAACTCACACAGTTAGGACCCGAAGATAATAGTTTTCAAAATCATAGTAAATGGTAGAGTGAAAATACAAGTATTTATTTTGGAAAAATAAATAACGAGCTCGAGAATACAAAAGGAACAAGCATACTCATAACCAGTAAGCATAGCTATTCCAAAACCATTTGTTTCAAAAATAAAGGTGCATTTGATGGGTACAATATGGAATAGCATACCTTTCTTTGGTGCTTAAATACTTCCAAACAATAGGTCTCTAGTTAACGCCACCACCACAGTTGAGCTTGGAATAGGGGCGTTACTCACCAATGCAAAACCACATGAAATGAAAAAACCCCAGCGAAAGGTGGTACACCTCAATGCATGAATTTTGGCATCCCATGCATTGAATGCATGGGGCATCATGTTCTCCAAAACATTAACTTTCCAATCCATCTTATATTCCACTATTACCATCTACCAATTACAATTCTAAGATAGGACCAAATATGAAAACGTTCACATGCCATATAACTTCATCGACAAACACATAACAATGCCAACCCAAATGACAACCCAAATTCACATCAAATTTATTATCTAAACATTTATTAAAAACCAAATTCATTGGAAACAAATGATGCAATGGGTATATACATATCAATCTAAACGATCAAAGGAAGGTTCGAGTGATGGCAAGTGCTATACAATATCAATTTTGAGATCATATAATATACCATATGCACTATGTTAAAAAGAACTTTCAACCTTTTAACTTCAATGCACCACCCTTTCTCATATAGAACAGACAATTATCATATAGATGCGTTGGCATTTGGAGTTATATCAAATACTTTCATATATGGTGACCATATAACTATACCATGCATAATTTGCATAAATGATCTTGCCTTCCTATGTAACTAGAAATCAACACTTAGAATAAATCTTTATTGAGAAACAAAAATTATGAGAGAGAACGTTTTAAATGTTTCATAATATTCTTATGTAAGCCTCAAATAACATTTATGAGTGGAATCTGAGTAATATAAAAAAAGTCTTTTGCATTTATCGAGAAAACCCCCTTTTCTTCTGCACAATAAAACTCATAACCAAACCAAAGAAGGAAACATTATCACTGCACATGTAGATGAGATTGTTTCAATAGAATGGCATCATTCAATCCTAGGGATAACTGAAATTAAACATATTTTTCTTTCTCCCTAGGGGGTTCGACCTATAGTTAAATATTTAATATATCATAGATAATAAAAATTTTGAATTATTCCTTGCAACTATTTGTAGGATAGTGGCTAGTTTACGAGTTCGCGAGTCAACACTAGGCAAGGAAAACAACATGGTGATGCCTCCAAGTTAAACATCCCAACTGGATCTAATGTATCAGGTGCCTTGGCTTCTTGTTGTGGCCTCAACTTCCAACATGTGTTTGGCTATCTGATAAACTGAGGTTTTGAGGAGTGATGATACCTCTCCAAAGTTGTCATCTTGTTCATGATTTGATTTTGAGTCTTGATGAACTAAGTATTCATTTGATCCCACTTCTAAGTTATGAGCATAATTGGATCCTGGACTATGTTGGTTGATCTCTTCTTCTTTGGTTCCATCTTGGTACGAGGCAATTGGAAGGACTCAATCTTTGAGCTGATGAGATGATCCTCAATATGAGCATTGTCTTCTCTAGACTTCACAAGAATGTCAGGCATCCTTTCTTTCATAATAAAATCGAACTATCCTTCAAAATAATTCAAGTAAAGGAGAAGAGAGGTTGCATCTAATGGAAATAGATCCTTCGGGAGTTGACTGTGTAAACTTTCAAATATAGTGTCAAACTCCTTCACTGTTTCATTTTTTTTTTTTTGCTCTGATTGAATTGAATGAAAAGCATTCAACTATCATTTTTTGTTGTCCATATTTTATTGAAAAACTTAGCAAAAGATTCATAGGATGCCAAGTGGTTTTTATGTAAACCTTTACACAAATTTCTAGCATCTTCTTCAAGAGACATAGCTAATAGCTTCATCATAATGTCTTCATGTTCGATAACATTGTCTTCCATGGTCACACCAATATCTTCAAAATGATATTCAGGTGTGATAATGTTGTTCCTCATGAAATTTGGAAACCATTTGTTGTATTATTTGGGCATTGCATTGGGATAACCAGGGATGGTGGCCAAATTCAAATTCTTATAAATGATTCTATCCCAAGAGTGATCCATTGTGGTGAGGGGAAGGTTACCTTGGAACATGGTTTTGACAATAGGATAATTATGAGGGAGCCTTCTTCGGTAAACCTTGGAAGGAATGAATGTTCCTTGTGGAAGGGATCTGGGGAACGATGGGTTCTTAGTTTTTGAAGTCTCCATATGATATAGAAATTTCATCAAAGGGGGAGAGGGAAATTCCCTCAAGTGGAGTCACTAGGAAACTAGGAAAAGGATAATTTGGGATAGCTTGCCAAGTGTCATTAGGGATTGGAAAAGGATTGAAAATACTCCCCGACAATGACACCAAAATGTCATCGCATAAATTATATCTTGGGAAAATACAAACCCAAACCATGAAGGTGTGACAACTATGGGAGTATTTACCCACTGTCACCTTAGATAAACACTCCCCTCACTTTAGTGATGATGAAAATTACAACAAGGGGGGAACCTCGGGTGACCCTAGAGGGATTGAGATGAAAAGTGAAGAGATATGAGAGGTGCCCCTATAGGTGAAGGTCAAATGTGGATATTAAACTTGGAAGAGAGTCTCATGATATGGTAGTTGGTTGCCAAAGGTGATGTACTTGCAAAACAATATTATCCCTACCCAGAACATGACAATATAGAGAGATAGATAATTCAAAACCAAACGGGATTCAACAAGTAACCTTGCTGTCCTAAATTGTAGAAGCATGGAAATATATAGATCAACAATAAATGACAAGAAGAGATGTAAATTTAACCATCAAAAAACATGTACAAGATGTTGGAAACAAAGCTAACAATGACTAGTTAAACTTCCAATGATTAAATCAATATTTTGATAGTGATTAGGGGGATGTTATGTAGTGTTATCAACAAGTTTTGTAACATCCTAATGGATGTATAAAAAAATTTATACAACATAAAATTCTAGCCACCAAAATTAAAAAGCAATCCAGCCAAAAGATAGCTAACAACTAGTAGATTAATTATAGCAGCTTGGAAGTAAAATTTAATGGTAGAATGGTGAGTAAACCAAGAGGCAATGATGATTTTTCTACAACCTTGTTTTCTATAGAATAAATTTATAACAGAAATGAGAACCAATTGGCCAATCAAGATGCCCTAGGGAAAAATAAATCTTATAGCATGTAGAATTAGATCCAACTCAAACAATTGAAATATCTCAAAAATTCACATGTACCAATGCATGAATATACAATATCCAATGCAAGTATATTAGTGCCTTATTAAATGGGTTATGGAGCCTCTTGTGTATGAGTTATGGTTTGTTACTTTTCTAGGGGTGTAATAATTTTTACTCCCTAGAGAAAACCAACCTTAGCAAGGTAAATCGACAAGGGAGTAAGCCCTTTTGCTCCTTGTAGCAACCTTTTCAAAATATATTATCTCAATGACAAAAAGATGGATCTTGATGGAGCGTGTATGCCCTTATATTCCTCCAAGGATATAGACAAATTAAGCTTGAAACAAGAAGAAACAACACACTTATGTAGACATTCCTTACCAATTTCAAGAGACAACATGAAAAAATCCTTCTTTATCAAGAATATTCCATCACAATTGCAAAGAGACAAGAATCAAGAGATAGCACCTAGATTATTCCTCTAATAGACAAGTTAAAGCATCCACAAAGCATCAAGAGAGAGATAGAGCGAATTTCCCAAGTAGGGAGAAAATTTCAGCCAAAGCGTATGTAATTTGCAAGTGAAATTTATGATAGAATGAAATGAAAGTGACCTCTATTTATATGAGGTCACTTAAAACAATTTTTCCACATTCTAATTTTAAGGAGGCCAACCTCATTAATTTCCAAATAAAAAATACATAAAGTAATTTCCCCTTTAGGGTTGACGTCATGCCCTATAAGAGTTACAAAAGCCTCCAAAGTGAGACATTTTTCCTCATGATGGAAGCCATTGGTCCTCCAAAGTCCACATGCCATGTCATCAAGTACTCTAGTGCATTCCATGTGTCTCTCTCTCCATTAAACCACTATTGGAATACTAAGAGGGGGGGATGAATCAATATGATAACTTTTTACCACTTTCAATTACAATATATAAACTTCAATTTTATTAGGAGTATATCAGTTATGATTGCATTCAATATACCATGAGAATATAACCACAAATAGTATCATCACATCAAATAAGCACATCCATAGTACACCAGAGTTTACGTGGAGACCCAAATGGGAGAAAACCACATAATGGTTTCTTATATATATCAAGAATACATTCATAGGAAGCACCGACTTTTGAATTCTACAACACCAACTAGAAGGAGGCACCAACCCCTTGATTTAAAGCCATGAACCTGAAGGAAACACCAACTCTCTGAATTCTACAACACCAACTGGAAGGAGGCTATGACCCCCTGATTTATAGGCACCAACCTAAAGGAATCTCCAACTCCCTGATTTATTTGATACAAACTGGAAGGAGGCTACAACCCCTTTATTTATAGGCACCAACCTGAAGGAAGCTACAAATCCTTGAAGTCTCCATCACCAATGAGAAGGAGGATGCAACCCCCTTTCCTTTCCCCATCCTTTCGCCCTAAAATATAAGTGTAGACTCACTATCGCTACCACTGATCAACCTATAACTTCCAATACCACCAATACAACAACCTGTCACTATCACTATCACTGCCATTGTCACATCAACTTGTAACTTTCACTGTCTCATCAACAAATCACTGTCCCTGTCACATCAACCTGTCACTATCACTATCACTGTCACATCAACCGATTAGTGTTACTCTGTCACATCAACTAATCACTGTCACTCTGTCACATCGACTTGTTCCTAATGATCAACTAATTATCCAACCTATCATTGTCCATATCACTATCACTGTCACTGTCACTAATATATCATCATCAATCAGCTGTAACCAGATCCACTCACATGGAAACCAAAAACATCACCATTTCATGTACATCAAAATGTGCCATACATCAATTGTTATAGCAAGATTTGCCTCACCCTATGAAATCTTTCACAGAGGGCCTTTTTCCATTTCCCTATGCAGAATTGAAGTCCCTTATTGCAAATCCCAAAGCTAAAAACATAATTTTTCCACATATACATGCCCTGCCTATATTACAACATGTGTATATGTAGGTTGCACCACTAAAGCCCGTGTACATTGGGAAATGTCCCGAAAATTGAAAAATGGTGTCAGGTTTCCATGTCACGTCACGAGATCAATGACCCTTGGCCTTCCATATACTGGAAATGTTCTGAATTAGCCTTTTAGTTCCATTTGAAGGCTATAAATGGGCCAAATCCGAGATATCATGGAAAAAGGGAGAAAGAATTCAACTTTGAGAGAAAACTTACTATGGAGAAATTATTCACTTCACATTGAGTCTGCATCCCTTTGTCCTTTAATTCTGAACACATTGTTCAACCCCCAAGATCTTCCCTTATTGATTGAGAACTTCATTGCCTCTCTTATATGAGCTTGCCTTTGGTGAAGGATTGAAGTGGTGGAGGCCCAGCTGGAAGGAACTTATTTTCTCGATTCTGAACTGTGCTGACATGGAAGTTTGTAACTAATTCACTTCTGCTGATTATATCTTAATAGAAATACTCTTCTCTTGTCCAATTAATATCTTGCAAATATTTAAATTATTATTCCATGGGAGTATTTGTTATGAATGTTGAAGGATTATGCTATTGAATGTGCTAACATCATATATTATCACCATATGCTTGCATTGCTTGGTTGTTGAGGACTAGTTGCAAGTATATTTCTTTGGGTCAAGTGCTCAATGGTGGACTTTATCGAATGTCTGGATGAGGTAGGCCTCTTATATTGTCTTGGCCTCTAGTTCTTTTTCCTATGGTATGCCAAATTTTACGTCATAGTTTTCAAACTCCATCCCAGTTGTTGGCCCTAATGCTAGCATTGGACTTGGGGGCACTACACCTCCTTATACTCCATTCTTGTTTGGTGGTTCTCATATCCCTCGAATGACTCCTAATATGGGAGGCATTCCTTCTTTTAATCCTAGGTCTAATCCTCTTTCTTCTGGGTGGAGCAACCAACCTAGTGGAAAATATTTTTCTCAAGTTATATCCTATACCCTTACATCCTTAGTGTTGATTCTGACCAACACATTTGGCATGATGAATCCACCTCTGTCCTCTATATTCACACTCAGAGGAGGTTAGTTTCATGCCTTGGGCAACCCCCAACATGTATCCAATCCGACTGGGGGGAATTTTTATAACCCCCATCGGAACATTCCTACTGGAATGATGCCCAACCAACCTCTTATGAATCAGCCTGGAGGAGGGTCTTACAGTCCTGGACATACCAAAACCCTGGATGGACTGCAGTTCCTCAAACACAATCTTACCAGGGAGCTTGGGGCCAAATTTCTCAACCCCGTCTCCCTTATATGGCCACGCTTAATCTGCCAAACTTGTATAAGTTGATGAATGACCTTGTGTGTCATGATCCTACATGGTCCCCCGTTCCCACCAAACTTCTTTGGTACATTCTGAAATTTGAAGGTAAGAATGTTGAGGATCTTGGGGATCACGTTACTACCTTTAACCTTTGGTTCTCCTCAAATTCACTTAATGACGATTCCATTCGATTAATATTATTTCAACGCACCCTCATTGGGGTCATTGTGAAATGGTATATCAAGCTACCTAGGGGGGAATATGGGACCTTCAGTCAGATGGTGTTAGTCTTCCTTAACCACTTCCAATTGTTGGTTCGTTACGATGTTGTCCTAGAACTTATGTCAACTTTATGCCAGGACATAGCCACTCATATCTTGGATCATATCCAGAAGTGGAATAGATGGAAGAGGTTGATTAAGACCTCCATACCCCCGACCTTTCATTTAGAATGGCTCCTCAAGTCTTTGCAACCTCCTATATCGAAGAATGTTTCTACATCTGGGGTTACCACTGAGGAAGAAACGATCTTCAAATCCCAACAGTTAGATATTATATATGCTCAGTCTGGGATGTTATACCACATTCTTCCTGATGCACTGAGGTCAACCTATGACCCTAGACAAAAATCCAGACCTCATGCCGATAGCATTGTAGGCTCTGCCAATGTAAAATCCGTAGACATGGTGACAAGCCATTTGAAAGAGTTGTCTCTAAACCAGTCTGCAGGAGGGCCAAATTCATCTGTGTCTTCCAATTCCACTCAGTCGACGGATGTACATTATGTGCAATCGTAGACCAACCCAAATGGTAACAAACAACCAGTGGGAATTAGAAGAAAGGATGTAGTAATAGTCATAAGGGTGGGGAAAATAATAATAAACCCAAGGACAATGGTAATAATGAGAAGATGAATAATAATGTTGGAGAGGGAAAGAAAGAAAGGTGTAAGGTGAAATTTCCCTGTAAGATTTGTACAGACGATCACCTTACTCATTTATGCCCCAAACTTGTGGAAGTTGCAAGGCTCTTATCTCTACCTCCCATCATGATGACGAATCCTTTCCAACATTACCATCACATGGCCTCGAGCTCTTCAAATGCCAAAAATGTGGTCGATGGCAGTCAAAACCCGTCGTCGCAAGACGGTGACCGTTTGTGTATCAATATGGTCGATGCTAAAGTTCATGTAGCCACTTGATCTCGAGATTATAGTTCTTCACAGGCTATACCTAGTCTAGAATATCCTCCTCCTCTTCCAGAGACGACTTTACAGATCAAAAAACTAGAGCTACCACCTCATATTCTGAAAGGAGTACTCAAGCGCTCTACCCACAATCCAAATGATAGAGCCACCCATAACTACTCCATTGTTGAGGACCTGGGTCAAACCCCTTGTGCGATGTTGGTTCTGGAGGTACTCTAGACGTGTCTATTGTGGGTGGGAAATCCATCCTATGGACTTAGAATTTAAGGGCTCTAATCATGCATGCAGAAAATGATCATTTAAAAGGCCTAATTTTTCCTATTCTCCCAACACAAAACCCCACATTCATGCAATACAAAGGTGTAAACAAGATTTGGTAACTCTACCTTAAATCCTTCGTCTGATGTCAATCCAATTTGCTTTCACTCACTCCTTAATTGCAAGCCTCCTCCCAAAGATGACTTGCATTCACACATGAACAAACAAAGAGCTGCGAACATGCATTTCATATATTAATTGTTGGGTTAGATGTGACAATATCATAAAATAAATACTCAATTTGAACACATGATATGGTGGGATGAAAAAAGTATTCCTTTTTGTATTAATCTTCACAAGAGTAAACTTACAATATGTGGTCGGCACTACTCCTAGAAACTAGTCCTGGGCTCCTCTTCAACTATACTCCAACTGCTTTGCTCTATACTTCTCTTTGCACAAGGATGGCAAAAGGTTGGGACAAAGGGAATGCTAAATTGGGTAGAGTTTCTTTACTATGATTTTCCTCCTTTCAAATTGGACCCCTACCCCTTCTTTTATAGGCTATAAACATCTAGGTATTTGGTCGAGTGACTGGATATGCATGGTTGAAAGGTTTAGTTAACTTACCCAAAACTGTGTGTTCCATTAGCAACTTTCCATTTTTCATGATTTTGTAGGTACACGTGGGTTGTAGTGAGTCAACTAGCGTGTACATGTGTGCAGTAGTGGAGCAGGGCGCATGGGCCTTTAAAAAGGGTGTTTTTAAGAAGAATTGTTCAGTAATGGCTTGGAAAAGAAGGAATATGAGATGGCCTGATGCCAGGTAAGCATGGCTGGTGCAAATTAGGGTTATAACAGTGTCCTTCACAGAGGAATGACTTGCTATCTGCGTTAGGATCTCTAGAACCCAGTGGTTCAAAAGTTATCAAGTTTGACATCACAGATGTGAAGCCTTGCTTGCCTTACCATGTGGAATTCCAAATCAACGTGGGGTACTCAAAGTATACCATCAAACGTGTGGTTGTTGATGAAGGTGTTGCTACATGTGTGATGTCCCTCATCTGTTGGAAAGCTCTTGACTCTCCAACTCTCTCTCAATCGTCGACCATGTTGACTGCTTTTGACGGTCGTTCCTTCCGCCCTCACGGTATTCTTCCTGCCTTTCTAATCCAGTTAGGTGGGAAGACGATAGAGGTGGATGTTGAGGTTTTTGATGCACTTCTTGATTATAAATTGTTACTCGGACACAATTGGACCTATGCTATGATTGTCGTCATGTCTTCCATCTTCTCCACTCTTTGTTTTCCACTCGATGTGAATATCGTGACGATCAACCAATTATCCTTTGCGTATGCTAGTCCCAATGCATCTGTTGCACCGTTGATCCCCATGGTTGACAATTCTCAGCCGACAACTGAGAATATCAGTGTCGGAATGTATTCTTCCCTTATGGGTACTTTTGACTTCATGGCACCGATTCACCATGTTTAATCCATGTCTAGTAGGCCCGTTTCGTCAGAGAGGTTTGTTCCTTTCCGCACTTCCTATTTTAGCGATCCTTGGACCCTACCTTCCTCGACTTTGTCTTGTGAAGGTCAGTCACATGCTGGAATGGCCATGCCACTATCGATGACAGAGATTGCGTATCAACTTGTTCTTGACTCTTATGTCAATCCCGATCCTATTACCTCATGGATCGACGAGGAGGATCATGTTCTTAAGACCGTGTGGGCCACTTCGTTGTCTTGTTCACATGACTTCCACGATGAGACTTTTCTCTCGAATGAAGCTATCATCAAAACCATGAATGGTTCTGAGAAACCTTGGGATGATATGCACCATCGCTCTTGTTTTCTCCCAGAGCTTGAAAGAATCAAACAATATGACTTTCGATCTACTTTGAGTGAGATAGTTGGTCATGTCGTAGTTCCAATTGATACGCACGACATTTATGCCGAAGGAAATATGGTGAGTATCTCTCCTACTGTCATGATTGATATCTCTCGTACCCCTGGCAAGATTGAAAACATACATATTAGTGCGGATTGTTTGCCAGAAGAAATATTGATCTACACCGAACTCTTCAAGGAATTATGAGATGTATTTGCTTGGTCATATGAAGAGATGCTAGGAATCGACCTTTGTATTTTCAAGCATGATATTAGAACGTATATGGATGCTAAACCTGTTTGACAACGTCTTAGAGCTGTCAATGCCTGGAAGGCCCCTACTATTAAGGAAGAGGTAGAGAAACTACTTAATGTTGGCTTTATCTATCTGGTTCCTTTGATTGAATGGGTATCCAATATTGTTCCTATGAATAAGAAGCAAGGAAGCATTTGTGTGTGCATGGAATTTTGTGACCTGAAAAAAGCTTGTCCTAAATACAACTTTCTGACACCTTTCTTCGATCATATTCTCGATGAGTGTGCAGGAAGTAGAGTGTTTTCTTTCATGGATGGATTTTTAGGGTATAACCAAATTCAAATTAAACCTAAGGATCAACACAAGACGACATTTATTTGTCCTTGGAGTACTTTCGCATACCAAAAAATGTCTTTCGGCCTTAAGAACATCGGAGAAACCTTCCAACGTGCTATGACCTTCGCATTCCATAATCTTAAGCATATAGTCGAAGCTTATCTGGATGATATTTCTACTCACTCTCGTAAGAGAGCGGATCACTTTACGCTCCTTCGACTAGTTTTTGAAAGATGTCATTACTATAGAATCTGGTTGAACCCTCATAAGTGCATATTTTGTGTTAGGTCTGGTCGTCTTTTGGGATTTCTAGTTTCTGAGACCGGGATCATGGTAGATCCGTTAAAGGTTGAGGCAATACTTTGATTTCCTCCCCCGCTCACTGTTCGACAAATTCAAGGTTTACAGAAGAAAGCTAACTTTTTACTTTGGTTTATAGTAAACTATACCAATATCACTAAGGGTTTCATGGGTCTTTTGAAGAAGGACACCCATTTTATCTGGGATGAACGAGCTCGGGATTCCTTTGATGCTTTGAATAAATCCTTGATATCGATGCCTCCGTTGAAGCCCCCTAACTTTAGTAGGGATTACTTGCTTTATATCGCCACGTCCGAGGAGATGATTGGTATGGTTTTGGTTCAGGAGGATAATGAGCTCTGTGAGCACGTCATATACTATCTTAGTCGAAACTTAGTCGGTCCTGAGCTCAATTATTCTCACATTGAAAATCTATCTTTGGCTATCGTTCTTGTAGTCCAACGTTTAAGCCATTACATATTTCTTTGCAAGACTACTCTGGTTGCCGATGTCAATCCATTTCAATACGTCCTTACCAGGCATATCATAGGGGGAAAATATAATAAATGGATTGTCATTTTACAAGAATTTGATCTCGATTTTGTTTCTGTGAAATCCCAGAAATCACTACTCTTCACGGAGTTAATATACGACTTTCCATGATTAGATAAGGATGTTATCCATGTTGATTCATTTGTGGATGAACACATTTTCCTTGTCTCATCAGCCAACCCCTGGTATGGAGACATCGTTCTCTATCTTCAAACCTTGAAGTTCCCTCAGCATCTCTCACGAGATGACTGACAGTGTGTACGATACCAAGCTAAGAATTACACTATCATCGGTGACACTTTGTATTGCCGAGGAATAGACAATATCCTCCATCGTTGTTTAACTCATGAGGAAGCTGAGTCAGTCCTAAACGATTTCCATAGTGGGGCTTGTGGTGGTCATCTATCCGGGCTTGCAACATCCCAGAAAATTTTGTGAGCCAGTTATTTCTTTCCATCTATATTTAAATATTGTGTTTAAGCAATTAAGAAGTGTCACCCCTGCCAGGTGTTCACTCGAAAAATCCACTCGCATCCATCCCCTCTTCACCCAGTCATTATCATCAGTCACTTCACCAAGTGGGGGGTGGACTTCATGGATTGCAACCCAACTTCGGCTAGGGGGAATCAACACATTATCATGTTCATTGACTACTTTAATAAGTTGGTTGAAGCCATGCCTACAGTTAAATCCAAAGGGAATATTATTTCCTTCTTCGTATTCAATCAAATTATCACCCGGTTCGGTATCGCAAGTGAGATTGTCACTGATCATGGTAGTCACTTTCAGAATGAAATGATGGAAGAGCTAGCATATCAAATGGGGTTTAAACATGGTCATTCTTTCCCTTAATACCCCTAGGAAAATGGACAGGTAGTGATCATCAACAATTCTCTCAAGACCATTTTGCAGAAAATTGTCATCTAAAGTATGACTGGCACATTATGCTATATCCCACACTCTAGGCATACTGAACCTCGGTCAAGACTGCCACCGGATTTTCCCCTTTCTAGTTAGTACATGGTGTGGAGTCTATATTAACTATTGAATGTGAAATCCCTTCTCTTAAGTTGGCAATCGCGCTCCTACCTAACGCTTCCGATCTCGAACGATGCCTTGTACACCTAGAGAGTCTTGATGAATAGCATTGAGACGCCTCTATGTCTATCGAGGAAAACAAAAGATGTGTCAAGGTCCAGTATGATAAGTCTTTCTGTTCTCGGTTGTACATTGAGGGTGACTTGTTCCTCTTATATGATCAAGCCAAAGAACCACTAGGGGTAGGAAAGTTTAAAACCATGTGGCATGGTCCTTATATCGTGCGACGTGTCTTATAAAAAGGATCCTATGAGTTATAAGATCATGAAGGGAATATGTTGGCTGAGCCCAAGAATGGGCTCTACTTGAAAAGATATTATGCTTGATCCCCAAGCTTGGGCGGAACTCTTTGTATACTAATGTAATTTAGTGTATAGATCTTTTCCCTTTCTTTTCATGTTCATCTTTCTTATCAAGTTTTCCCTTGGTTGGCAGATGTCAACGAAGTCTTCGGTCTACTTAGGATTCACAAACAGAGCCAATCATCATACACATAACTTGGCTTCCATTGCTTGGGTGCTTTACTCACCTGAGGGTCTACTAGTGTCTTCGGGTGGCATATGCATAGGGCCATCCACGAATAATGTGGCTGAATATAGCGTCATTATAGAACTTTTGCGTGATGTTATCTCACATGGTATTGTCTCTTTAGAGGTTCGCCTAGATTCCTAGTTAGTAGTATGTCAGTTGAACAACAGTTACCATGTGCATGATCCTACTTTACTCTGACGATTCCTACAGGTACGTCTTTTAGAACAACAGTTCGATTTTATTACTTATTATCACATACCTAGGAGTTCTAATTATGTATCTAATGCTTATGCTAATTTCGTTTTAGATTGGCATTTGTCACATAACTAAAGAAAAGAAAACCATCTCACCAATATATACATTGTAATATAAGTAAAGTCGAAGATCCTTGTTTTATATATATTTCAAAAAATATGATGTTTATAGTACAAAATTGGGGCTAAGACCCTCAATACACATATACAATCGATATTACAAGATCCATGACATCTACGAATGTGGCGCAGGATGTGTGTCATGATAACAAACTACAACATTTGCAAGATGCCGAAAGAGTCGCACCCAAGCTCTAGGCACACCAACCACTTGCCGATGCATGGCCTCCGATGGATCCTCTACCTGAACCATCGGAATCCTTTGAGTCAAAGGAGACAAGTTTCCCTGCACATTTTGAAGGACTCTATCTGCTTCTCCTCCTACTGCCTCATCTCCCCGGTGCCTCCAACAATGTCGAGAAAGCCCATCTGACCGTCACAGACCCACATCTGCATCACACAAATGTTTAGTTAGTACTTAAGCATCATCCAATAATATTTTTGTTTTACTATACAAAAATACAAAAAAATGAAATATTTAAAAACATTTGACATACCTATGTCCCCATAGGCGGTCCCTGGTAATAGTGGAATGTCAGGGTCCCCTCTAAAGTCGATCCCTGCATAGGGGTAGTCATCCATAGCAATGACCTGTCACCTCCACCAATGGAAGAAATCCTCGTTGTAGAGTGTGGGCACCCTACCTCCCCCCTGCCATCTCATTACCTCGGCCCACCATGCCATCGTTGGATTGTGAGGTCCTCTTAGAATGATCTAGACTCTAGGTCCCAAACCTGGAACCTGCTCAAAGAAAAAGTTGCATAAGATAGAGAAAAACTTTAAGTTCCTCTTGCCACCCTTCTTTCACTCTGTCAACCAGCTCTTCATATTATCCCGTAGTGAGGTACACCAATCATATATTGTGGGTCTCAAGCACTCTACAACATTGAACATGAGTGGCCTCGATGCCTAGTGCAACAAAGTCGATACTGTGATCCTGGTCAACATGAGGACAACAATATTGAGGCTGAGATTGTTTATAACTCGGATGGGGAGTTGACTCTCGACCTTCGAGGTCCCTGATACACAGTGAGCATCTATGTACTCCTCTATATTCATACTGCTCCTAGCTCCCCGGGCTTTGAGGTTCACCACCTCACCCCAACGCGATAACCCAGTCAAAAAGTATATATCCTCGACTTCAATCCTCAATGGTTTCCCATCGAGATTGAATCTCTCATTGTCAGGATCCCAATAATCCACAAGCATCTCAAGCAACCTCACCTAGTCCCTCATCCCTTTGAGTGCCCAAAATTTGTCCAAGCCGCATCTTTTCAAGGCCATTTGGGCCCCTATATCTCTGTCCACAGCAACATCTAACTCCTTGTGCTCCCTTTCCCTCCATTCTAGTGCCATCCTGCCAGATAAAAGTCATTTTTTGAGTTAACAACCATAGAAAACATTGATTACAGATCTGTACGTGGGTTGTTGCATTTACAGTCGCATATAGGGTTGAGTACATGCACCCTATATTTTACACAGTGGTGTATAACCTCACATATACACGACTCGATGAATGGTATCCCCTGTACACCGAATTACTCAATTTGCACCCTAATTTACTCAAATTTTGAAACCTAATTTAAAAATCTAATCCACTAGAAAGGAAGAGGAGGGGAAGAGGAATTACCTGGTCTGGATGGTTTCTGATTTCGTCACCTGACGCTCCCGCAATCACCAGTTGCAGATCGAAGATAATTTGGTCCAATTTTCACTATTTGGGTAAAAATTCAAAACGACGTAGTAATTTTTGGTTTTGTTACTATTTATAACATTTTTTACCCACTTTCTATAGTTTTGAGTCATTTTTTCTCCTTATGGACTAATACAGTAGTGGATTGAGTTGGTTTTTGTAGTTTTCACAAGGGATTCTTGTGTATTTCAACGTTATGTTAACCGTTCATAACCACGAGCAGGTATTTTCACTACCTAGCATATAGGATAGGTATCCATTCCACCATGCACTTTTGCATTACCCTATATCTGTCACTCATATGCCTTAGGTACGAACCCATTTGTTGTGACATAGAACCTTCCATCTTTTATAAGACATTTCGTTATCAAGTGGTAGAGACTTACCCAACATAGGTGCCTTAGTTAGATCCTCTGCTTCATTTGGTGCCCATGCAGAGATTTTTTCTATAGGATCAAGAGTCCCTTATATTTAATACATTCCTTTATTTTGAGCCTCATTTCTCACTCATAAACATGCTTCCCTATACCTATAGGACTCCCAACTGAGTTTACTTTAAGCTCTTTTCCAACTTGTCTTCAAAAAATGAAAAGATGATCGAGTGAACTTGTCTCTTTCATACTCATAAATTGGACTTGAAAGGACGTCTATTTGGTACAACTTATCCCTTTTTCACACCAAGTAAACTAAAGATCATGAAAAAGGACATTTTTCGGCGTTAAGTTGTGATTGCATCTCATGCCCTTGCTTGCAGTATTGAGCCTATAGCCGGTTCTCGATTTGCGTTATAAACCGTTTGCCTCAGCAGTTTTGCATCCTCAACCAAACAGAGACTCGTTTATATCCTTCGCAATTTGACACCCTATACCTAGGAGGGAGCATTCCCCCGAGTGTCCATATCCCGCATGCATCTTCTTGCATCAAGCATAGGTATGTTACACTGCTGGAACTAATTTTTCTTACTTGTGACACTTATTTCCTCCTTTGTATCATAGCATTCATTTTTCTATGAAAAAACAAAAAACGAAGGGCAGGAATGGAGTATTATATTATATTGGCAGCAGTTGTGTCGCCTTTGAACAGAGCACAAATTTGTTGAGTCCATTTGTCATCATAATTTTGGGCTTAGCATGACCTTAGGAAGTTGAGCTCGTTACAGAGAATCTTCTCTACCGACTGGTTACTCTTCCAGTCCCTATGGATAATTTCATTGATGCCTCCTACATCTCATGGTTTCATCATTGAGTCTATGTTGTCGGAGTCTTCCATATGTCTGATGCTCTTGTTCAAAGGAATTCTATCAACCTGTGTCGGCCATTTCTTAGAACTCTTGACTTTGCATGTCATCCATACCCCCAGTCTGTCTCAAAATCACATGATATTGTAGTCCTATCACGCACCCTGGTCCTACTTTCATCATTGTAAGGTAACCTTGAACCCAGCAGTCGACATTTCATCATTGGTTGTTGACTGGGTGGTTTCCCTTGTGTTCGAAGGCAATACATCTATTCACACATTAGGATTCATGCAGTGTCTTGGATTCCATTGGCCTTATTGGTGGTTTCCTCGCCTTTGTCAACATTTTTCCTCATTGGCTGTTATTCAGAGGGTCTTTTTTGTGTACCGCTTGCACTTGGCACTTGTGAAAGATGCATAGGGTCATTGGTTCATGAACATGTTCTTCTGATGAGTGAGATTGTTGTGGGTGGGATTTTCGGTTTTGATCGGAAAAGCCACAATGTAGTCAATAGATTGTCGACGTTTTGGATCCAGATCAGGATCCATCTTTAGGACAAAGAGCCTAGGTTTTAAGAGAAAGAGAAGATTTGGTATAAATACTGGAAGTGGGGAAGTTTCTTAGTGTCGACTAAGTGGAATTATTTAACAAATTTAATTATTTTGTAAGATATTAGTAGGGTTTATTAAATTTTGTTTATTTAAAGGTTATGATAGTTTATTAATAATTTAGGGTTTCTTATTTAATTATTTAATGTTCTAGGGTTTAGTTTATAAGTAATTTAAATTTTAGGGTTTCTTTTGTTATAAGGTAAATAATGGGTTCTAATTAGTTTTAATGTTGTGTGCTAGAGTCTTTAATAGGAATAATAGGTTCTAGGGTTAGGTTGTCGGTAACAAGTAATTTAAAAATTAGGGTTTCTTATTTATGATTAATTATTTAATCATAAATGTCTTTTTGTTTATACCCTAGACATTAAGAATGCAATAAACAAAGCCCTAGAAACAACCTGCAATAACCACATTGCCCCTAAAGAACAAAACCCGAATAGAAGTGCCTACCTTCCATACATCCAAGGAGTAACCGATAGAATTGCAAGAATACTCAGTAAAAAAGAGATTAAAACCTCCTTCAAACCCCTTGTAACCATCAAATAGAGCATGAGATCCATTAAAGACAAACTTAACCCTCACAATGGCAAAGGAATCTACAAAATAGAGTGCTCATGCGGTAAATACTACATTGGTGAAACCGGTCGCTCCTTCCAAGTTAGGATAAAAGAACATAGAGCTGACATCGAGAACGAACGCATCCGCACCTCCGCCCTAGCTGAACACTCCATCAAAACTAGACACCATGTTCGCCTAGAAGACACCAAAATCCTCGCCAAAGAGAATCACCTCTTCAAACGCCGTATTAGAGAAGCCATTGAAATCCGTAAACACCCTAGTAACCTTAACAGAGACAATGAACTAGAACTAAGCGAAAACTGGCTCCCCCTCTTCCACAAAAAACAACAATAAACTTTGGTAATTTTTCTCTTCTTTTCTTCTTTTATAACAAATTATTCATAAGAAAACCATTTAATCCTTGACAGCCTAAGAACCCTTAAAAACCTAAGAACCTAATTGATTAATACTAATTAACCTTGTAGTAATAAAACACTTAGAATATAAAATAAAAAAGAAAACCCTAATATTTACCTTATAACAAAAAGAAACCCTAATTTTAAACCCAAAACAAGCACACCTCAACCTCTTATTATATTAACCTAACCCTAAAATTAAAAATTTAATTTACCATAAACTAAACCCTAGAACATTAAATAATTAATCATAAATAAGAAACCCTAATTTTTAAATTACTTGTTACCGACAACCTAACCCTAGAACCTATTATTCCTATTAAAGACTCTAGCACACAACATTAAAACTAATTAGAACCAATTATTTACCTTATAACAATAGAAACCCTAAAATTTAAATTACTTATAAACTAAACCCTAGAACATTAAATAATTAAATAAGAAACCCTAAATTATTAATAAACTATCATAACCTTTAAATAAACAAAATTTAATAAACCCTAGTAATATCTTACAAAATAATTAAATTTGTTAAATACTTCCACTTAGCCGACACTAAGAAACTTCCCCACTTCCATTATTTATACCAACTCTTCTCTTTCTCTTAAAACCCAAGCTCTTTGTCCTGAAGATGGATCCTGATCTGGATCCGAAACGTCCACAATCTATTGACTACACTATGGATTTTCCGATCAAAACATGTTCTTCGTCTAATTTCCTCCAAATCATGAAGCTCTTGCTTTGTACCTCATGTTGAATGATGAGAGATGCTTTAATTATCTCCTTTCAACAAGTCTCATTCCATCGACTTCAGATCATCTATTCTAGAAAAAGGACCTAGAGTCTTATGAGTACCTTGAGGCTTGAAGTCATTAGTGGCAGGTTCTCTCGCCATAGACAGTTGGGAATACATCAATGACTCCTGATCGATGGATTATTCAAGTGTTCGACCCTGAATCCTTTATTCACACTTGTAAGAATGAACTCGGTGCCTTGATACCTACTTTCATTATCGGTAGGTTGTCTCGCATTTGTTATGTTGATTAAGGTTGGTTGTCATTGATGTCAACCCTTGAAGAAAGTCCCGTAGCACAAAGGTTTGGGTAATGGAACCAATATTGTTTGATGTAAATATGAATCATTATTGTTTTTTCATGGTTTATAAGAAGTAAATATGGATGAACTCCAAAGTGGTCCCCTTATGGTGAAAGCCCTCACGGGAAGACACTTTGCGAAGTAAGAGAACCCATGATTAATTGTGGAATAATGAGATGAAGAACAATGAATTTGTCAGAGAAACTATCCTATATGGATATTTCTTTTCATGCCATTTCCGGTGGTATGTAGAACGCCACATAACTCCTCACGGTTAGAGAGTTATGGCCATGAGAAGTTGGAGACCCCAGGTTTGGGTAATGGACCCAAGTTTGTTTGATGGGTAACGCTATGAGTTATGATATATTTTCAGATAATACTATTCTATATGGATATTACATGTCATTCCATTTCTTTTGGCATGTGGAATGTCACATCACTTCTCACGGTTTCAGATTTATGGCCTTACGAAGTTGGAGGACCCTCATATGTCATCTAGAAGCCCCAAGAGGTCAAAGTAGTCAAAGTGGTTTAAGAGATTTTAAAAGGTAAATAATAAAGTGAAGTAATGATTGTATTAGAATTCAAATTGAATACAAAATAAATTATTTCAATAACAAATTTAATGGAGAAATTAGAAGTGGGTTAACCCTAAAATAAGGAAAGTGGGGCCTAGAAGATGTTTTTAAGGAAGCCACTTGGAGAGTATAAATAAGAGGCAAGGCTCTCTCATTTTAATCAAACTTGAACATATTGAATATCTATAGGTTTTTGAGATAACCAAGGATATATAAGCCGAAATTCTGAGGCAAGGTGAAGAAAAGAAGGCCGAAATGCAAGGAAGGATAAATTCTTTTGATGGTGCTTTCTAAGGTATGTTATTTACAGGTCATCTCACCATTTTTGTTATAACTTTTTTTATATAATGATTCAGACCATGAAATTGCTATACCATTGAGAAAACATATCCAAGTATCTTTGGAAATAAATTCAGCTTGTGGGTCGTTGTATTTTGGGAGTTACACTTCGTGGAAAATAGGGTTTGTGGCCAGTCCTAAAACTAGTCAAAAACAGGTGTTTCGGGTAAAAACGTCATAACTTCTTAATAACAGATCCAAATTTAGTGAGACAAAATGTGTTAGTTAGGGTACATTCTTTATTATTCTGTGTAATATTTTTAGATCAATTCATCAAATATTTCGTGCGGAGGACGCTCTACAAGGTCTCTCTCTAGAATAAGACAGAATTCAACAAGGTATGCCATTTTTTCTATAAATCATTTTCTGAGAGGTTCCAAGCAGTGACACTTGGAGGAATTGTATAAAGCATACTGAAGAACATTGTGTATCAGTTTCAAATATTTATAAATTATAGGTTCAAAGTTATGATTATACGGTTGTTGACTAATCCAAAACTAGGCATGTGAGACTAAAGAAAAGTTTGATGAAAATGCTAGTCTCTTGTTGTTAAAGTTAATGAAGGTTTGCAAGAATGTGATCATATACACCAGGTCTATTATAGAGATACAAATCAGAATTGGATGATGAAATTGATGAGGACTTTTGGTTGAGGTATATGTTGAGTACATGGTTGAGACAAGTAGTTGATGAGTTGGCACATACATGAGGTGTGTAGTTGATGATGTTGGTACATATTGATGAGTCATAGTTGATGAGTAGTTGAAAAATGATTGGTACATACTTGGTACATGGTTGGATGCACTTGTTTATGGTACAGGTTGATTATGGGTTTGTGCATGGTTGATGCACTTGTTTATGTACAAGTTGATTACAAGTTGAGGTACAGGTTGATGCATGGTTGATGCATGGTTCAGATTTATTGGTATAGGTTTACATCGGTATATCTCACAGTGATAGTGTGACAGTGGTTCCATTATTCTACTTCTACTTCAGGGTGGCAGGATGGGGCAAGCACAGGTGGTTGTAGCCACCCTCCGGTTGTAGCCAGAGAACATAGGGGGTTGTAGCCTCCTTCTGGTTGTAGCCAGAGAATTGGGGAGTTGGAGCTTCCTTCAGGTTGTAGCCTGAGAAACTAGGGGGTTGGAGCCTCCTTCAAGTTGCAGCTAGAAAACAAAGGAATTTGGTGCTTCCAATGAATGTAATTCTTCAAG